>JABFAF010267729.1:0-13055 GCA_013677275.1 Gossypium schwendimanii | reverse complement strand
TTTCTGATTCAGATTTGTGGTCCCGAAACCACTATTCTGATTAGGGTCAAAACCGGGTTGTTACAGATACTTTTACTCAAAATGTTAAAATTTAACAAGTTAAAACATTTTTCAAGCTCAAAACATGTTCCTACTCAACATACAATTAATGCCTAATTTAAATGAACCTACTAACATCTTTTAATCATTTGTCATGATCAATACATTTTTATTGAGAATACCTAATAAGCGAAGTCCAAAAGCAACATCAACATTCCACAAGTCCAATCCCAAAATAGTAATAATAAAATAATGATAATAACTAAAACTATAACTCTAACCCATATTGCCTTTATTCAAAGTGTCTTAAAAAAATTATAAAACCAACTAATCGATAGTTATTGCCTTGCTTAGATCACTTCCTTGGCTGCTCTACTCACACCGAAAGAGCTACTTATCTGTAAGATTTAAATGTGGAGTGTGTGAGCTTAAATAAGCTCTATGAATGTTAGAAATTACCACAAAGCATACACAACATCATTAGTTAAGCAAAAGCATACTAAGACACATTTTCAACCATATTTTCATCAAGTCAAAATAACATATTCATACTTCATTATCTCACAAGTCTAGCTTATATACTCACATACATTTACACACAACATATCTCATATATATAATTCAAATAATGATAATTTGGTAGCTTGAGATTATGAAACATTAAAAGTGGAGTCTATTACTACACATTGGATAAACGAATCTCCATCACACTAATGACTTAAAGAGTCTATTGTGTCTCATAAGTGTAGTATAAAGCTAAACACTCTCCAATTCCCCAACATGTCCCAATGGATGGAGCTTAGCTCGACATTCCATAATCTCTCCAACCTGTCCCAGAGCCTCAATGCCCAAATCACAAAACACAAAGGTGAGTACTCACAATTTTATGGTATGCCAACTATATCCAACAGTTTCAAGAGATCATAATGCCAAAATATCCACAATTATACATATTTAATTACTATTTTAATGTACATAATCTCTATTCATATTCATTAATTAACATCAAAAGCTCATACAATGCTTATCAGATTCACATTTTATTTCACTTTAAGTGGCACAGTAATGCTAATTGAGCCATCATATATCAAACTACCTATATGTGCATTAAAATCAGTTTATCACATGTCACATACATGTATTCACCCACATTACATGTCATAATAGCCTTACATTCTACAACTCGACATACATTGAGCATAATTTTACAACAAGGCAAAAAGTATAAAGAAGGCTTACACTCGAAACTTAAGATAGAGGTTTAGGCTATTCCTAAGCTCCCGTTAACACTATGAATTGCGCATACCAGCAGCGACTTTGGACATTCACATTTCATGCTTCTGCTTACTAGCTGAAAGCTCAAATAATTATTTACTTGCCTTTAAACTTGCTCGTAGTGGCTCCTGATTGATCTGACACTTTACACACAACAAACACATTCCAAACTCATCAAAAACAACATTGAACACAACCAAACAAGGAAAACACAATTCAAGCATCTCCTTTCTCATTACCCAAAACTAGTTAGTTTTGTCAAAATTGAAGTTTCGACATTCTAATCTAGCTTTTAATCCTCAATTTTGATTTCAAACATCCTAAATATCATTAAATTTCATATATAAACCAGTAATTTCTTCTAACTCCATGGTTTTAAAATTTTCAAAAATTTCAAACCTTCAAGAACATGTAAAAGGGGAATGTTTGATTCTTAAAAATTCGATTATCAACTATCAAATTGAAGTGACCTACCTTCTATTTAGGTCAGAATGAATCAAAAATCACTTTGAAAATACGGGTTTACTCAAGATTACGAGATTTGCCATTTTTTAATCCAAGCTTACTTTTAAAAACATCAAATCTAAACAAATCTTCATACAATTGTTTAAAACTCAAATTGAATTAAGAATACGTTTTTTTTTAACCCTAAAAATTCAAAATATTACCTTAATTCATTGAAAATGATGATCTACAACTCTAATACAAGATTTGAACTCAAGAAGAACAATAAAGAAATTGGGGAAGAAAATGTGATTTTCCTTCAAAATTGGAGCTTGTTTTGGTGTTTGGAAAGTTAATAAATATGAAGAAATGAATTGGTTTTGAAATAAATCTTTAATTTTAGGTTTTGAAAAAATTTTGAACGATTTGGGGTTTTTGAGAAGAAGGGGAAGACGTAAATGGCTATATGTAGGACACCAATTTTCAAGATTTGGGCAATTAGCCCTGTAGGTCACTTCTAATTCTTCCCTTTTCCAAGTAAGTCTTAAATCAATTAACATCTATTTTTTTTTTCAAATTAGACCTCAAAATCAAATTTTGTTTTAAGCTAGTTAATAGAACAAAAAACGGAATTTGTAACTTTAATTCTTCAATTGCCCCCTTACGGCCCTAATTTTTATACCTAACTCAACCCCCAGTTTACTGACTCAATTCTGCTAACCTGATTTTCAGGATTTGACAATATATATGTCTTAGAATGCCCAAAAAACTTTAAAAAATGTGATTTTTCGTTGTTTGATCCACAATTTTGTGAAATTGACACGAGGTACCACACATTCGTGTGGGTCAGAACGGTGTGTGGTTTGGCTGTATGGAATGGTTCAACCCATGTGGCTCTTGTAGCTTGCTCCAACGCTTCAGTTTTCATTTGTTTTTCACTCATTTTGCTTCCAAGTGCTTTGTTAAGCATCAAAACATGAATTTAAAAGATTAGGAGCATAAAATTCACAATTAACATTGAATAATCACCCAAAAACGTATTAAGAATGAGGTTAAAAAATGTTACTTTTAGCACTTACCAAATTGTACAAATTAGAATGGATCATGAGACACTTAACAGTTCACTGTACTCTACAGTAAAATGGTATTGCAAAATAATTAAATAGAACAATAATGGAAAAGGTTCGATGCATGTTGTCGAATGTTTGTTTACTGAAGTCATTTTGGGCCAAAGTGGCCTTTACAGTATATTTTCTAATTAACTGATATCCGTCCATTGTCATTGAGAAAAAGACTTCAAAAGAGGTTTGGTCTGGTACTCTGTTAATTATTATGATTTGAAGATTTTAGGGTGTCCCACGTATGCTTTTGTTGATAATGGTAAATTGGAACCTAGATTTATTAAGTGTGTTTTTCCTGAACATAAGGCTAGTATTAAAGGGTATAAGCTATGGTGTTCTGAAACCAGGAAAGTTTTAAATAGCAGAGATATTATTTTTGATAAGATTGTTATGCTGCATAACTTATCTATTAAAGACTTTTCTGATAAAGACTAGTAGAGATCAAACACACACGTGAAGCAGGTAGAGCTTCAGATTGATTCAAAATCTACAACAGAACCTACTTCTCAGGTTAGTACAGAAACTCAGAGTAGAGTTGTTTCTTCACCACAGTAAGAAACATAATATTCTATTGCCAAAAACAAACCTAGAAGAGAAATTAAACCTCTATAGAGGTTTGTTGAGGCTGATTTAGTTGCTTATGCTTTAAATGTGGCTCAAGATATAAATGTAAATTAAGAGTCATCTACTTATTTTGAGGCAGTTAGTTGTAAAGATTAAGGCAAGTGGATGATTGCTATACAAGAAGAGATGGAATCACTTCTTAAAAATAGTAGATGGAACCTGTAACACCCCAAAATAAAGCATATGAGTTTTAGGGGTATTTTAGGAATTTTAGCCTTAAAATGTTCAAAATTTTGTGACATGGCATACCAATAATGTTTTCAATTATGATTTTTAGAAAATTAAATCAATTTCTGAAAATGAGTTTTAAATACCTTTAATTTTAAAAAAAGGATTGATTTGTAAAAGAGTCAAAATTTTGATTTTTTAAGAAGCAATTAGACCAAAATTTAAGAACCTAACTATTTCTTCCTCCCATCTACAAATTTTTACGTTAACTCTTCTCCAAAACTAGTATTGTCGTCTCTTGATTCTCTCTTGCTATTCCAATCAATTTTGAACTCCAATTCCTAATTCTATTTAATTTCTATCACCGTTTAACCTTAAACCTCTATAAAAGATCAAGGAAATAACCCCCAAAATACCATAGTTCCTCCATTGTCAAGCTTTCAGGTTTTTTTAGTTCCTCCATTATCAAGCTTTCAGGTTTTTCTAGTTCCTCCATTATCAAGCTTTTAGGTTTTTCGAGTTTTCAATCAAACGCTCAGTTTTTCATTAACTAAGGTAACGATTCATCTTCCTATTAGTTTTAAATATTATTTAGTCTTTAAAACCAAGTTTTTAGCTATTAAATTGCATGTTTTAGATAAAAGTCAAAAAATGGGCCTTTATTGGTGAATTTCGGGTTTATGGATAAAAATGGGATTTCAAAAGTTTTTTTCAACTTGTTTTAACATGATTAGAAGGTTTCTAAACTTACTTTGACATTTTGTTAAATATTTCTTAAGTTCTAATGAATTTTTAGAAAATTGCCATAAACATGTAAAAAAAAAGTCAATATATTAAATTGAGTAGTTTTGTGTAGTTTAAAGGTTGAGAATTATTTGTGGGTGAATTATAAGATGAATGAAATTGGTTTTAGGTGAAAAGATTAAGTATAGATCGAGATATTCAAATTTAAATTTTTTTAAGTTATAAGTTTTGGTTATATGAGAACTTAGTTTAAGCTTATGTTTTGTATGCTTGTAATGAGTCCTTGGCAGATTTTTGGTTGCATTGTTGTGTGAATTTGTTGTGTTGAAGTTTTAGATTCGATACAACTTTCTACGAGTAGAGATAAAGGTAAGGAAAAGCTGGTTTGAGTTTTCTGCTTTTCGGCAAAAGTGTAATTGGTGAGTGTTTGGAATAATTGCTTGTGGACATGATTCAATGTGTTATTTGGGAATTTAGTAGTAGCCTAAACTCCTACTCTAAATTCTGAGTGTAAGCTTTCTCATACCTATGTTTATCTTGTGAATTATATACTCATGTGAATGTGAATATATGACATGTGGATATGATAACTATTGTGAAAATGCAAATGTGTACATGTTATGTGTATGTTAGTGACAGTGTTTTGCTAAGGATACAAATATACAGTGATTGTGGATGGATAATTGGTAAATGATATGTTGTTGATTTCAGATATTTTGGCCTCGTTGTTATTGAAATCGTTGGATATAGTTGGCATGCCATAGGATTGTGAGTACTAATATATATGTATGGTGATTTAGGGCGTTGAAGCCTTAGGACATGTTGGAGGGATAAGGGAATGTGAGCTAAGCTCCATTCAACGGGACGTGAGAGGGGAAATAAGGAGAGTGTTAGCTTATTGCTTCACTTTTGGGACATGTTTTACTCTATGAGTCTATCTTTGTTGTGTCGGAGTCTGTGTATCTGATGAGTGATTAGAGAGCTCACTTTCATGTTTCATAGTTCAAGTGCCAAATTATCTTAAATTATAAATATGTGTGTACTGTGATATGTGTTTATGTGACATATGACCATTTATCTATGAACATGTTTTTGAGTATTGTGATATATGCTTAAATGTTATAAAATTACTTTTATATTGTGAAACTTGCTTGAATGTTATGTGACTATATGAGTATTATGATATATGCTTGAATGTTAGGTGATTATATGTGTAATAGGATATATGCTTAAAAATGAATATTTTTACCATGTAAAAGAACTACAAAATAATGCATGAGTAGGTATATTATGATACTAGTGTTGGAACAATTGAGGTTATGCTATATGGTTGTTTCATTGATGCTTGATGAATTGTTTTCTTGCTAGTTATTCTAGGCATTCACTAAGCTTGTTAAGCTCACTCACTCCCTTCTTAAACTTTGTAGATTAGTTGTGTGCCAGTGTAAGTGGTGTGGCTTTTCGAGGGGTGATCAAAGCAAGTTCATTTTCATTATTCGTTGGTGTTTATTGTTTGGTTATGTTTTGGGGAATGAGGCAACGTGGTAGTCTTTGTACTAATATTGGATATGATATTTTGAGTTGTCTTCATTATTTAATTTATCTTAGGGTTTTGGTATTTGTTTTCTAATATATTAACTTTTGATCAAATTTTCTTATGTCGTTTAAAACTATTATTATGACTGTTTCGGTGTTTATTGATGATGATATGATAGCATGTTGAACTGGTACGAGTAGGAATGACTTATATGCTTAAAAATGTTGTATTTTTAAAGTTTAGAGCAGAGGTATCGTTAATCGAGTTTTAAAATCGATACCTTTATGTTTTGAAATGTGCAGGAAGTTAGAATAGAGATTTGGTATCAATATCTTATCTCGAGTATCGATACTCGGGGAAGAAATATTGATATTTTTGTAGGGGTACCGATAATTTTTGAGACTTTTGATTTTTAATCGAGAAACAAAATGCAATTTTAGTACCAATTTTCCAAGTGGTATTGATACCTCTTAAGCAAAATATTGATACCACGTCTTTAGTATCGATGCCTATGTTGATGTTTTAAGATTTTGCTAAAACGGACCTTATATGTGTTTGATTATTATTTTAAAACCTTTTGATGTATGCTCAGCATGTTTAATCGATAATTAATAATATGTTCGGTTAAGAACCTATACGAATGATAATATGAAAGACATTTCATTTTAAGAATGAGCTTTTACTTGTTGGTTATGACATGAGATAGTGGTGTGACATCCCGTATTCAGTGGTAACTCTAGGTTTAATAACTAGGTTTAATAACTCTAGGACCTAGGTGATTGTTGTGTGTTTGGAGTTTCGAAACTCATGGGTCTAAATTTCCCTATTTTCTTAGAATAGTTTATAAAACTTTGTTTGAAATGTTCTCATTGAATTGCATGTGGGGTAGGAACGAGAACACACTGCCTTTAATCCTAAAGTTTACTTGCAGGAACGAGACTTGGATCATTTCCTCGCCACTCACACCGTTTGTTTGTTTGTTTGTTTGTTTGTTTGTGTGTATGTTAGATTATTAGATATGCCTCATAGACGTTAGAGCTAGTGCTCAAGAAGATGGTACATCTTCCGCACCTCCTGTACCGCCGCATAGGGTGAATTTACATGATAAACGTGTAGTCCCTCTGATGGAAGCGATAATAGGAGCATTTCAGTAGATCGCTGGCGCTAACCCTACTCCTGCATCTGCTAATCCTACACCTATTAGTCATGGGTTACCACTTGAACGTCTTTGGGCGTTGGGTAGTAAAGAGTTTTCTAGAGTGAAAGGTATTGATCCAACCGTAGCTAGGTATTGGTTGGAAAGAGTTGAAAGGTTCCTCAAACAGATGTCCTATTCTGACAAGGAAAATTTAGGATGTGTTATGTCCTTACTCAACTGTGAGGCGTATCGTTGGTGGAATATAGTTAGAAGAGGTATTATTTCTGATAAATTGACTTAGAATTACTTTCTTGAGGTTTTTAAGAGGAAGTTTATAAGTGAGCAATATATGAAGGCTCGTAAACGTGAGTTTTTGGATTTGGTTTGGGGAGATTTGTCAATGGCTGATTATGAGAATAAGTTCGTGCGACTTAGTCAGTACGCTCTTAAAATGGTTCCTTTTGAGAGGGATCATTGTAAGAGATTTCGTTTTAGGCTTAATCGTGAGATTGATGTCTATTTGGTAGCACAAAATGTAGATATATTTGATGAGTTAGTTGAGAAAGTCAAAGCAATTGAGGATACTTTAGCTGAGCTGCCTCGTTCTGTGGTAACTAAATGGGGTATGAGGACTTCCAATTGTGTATCTAATCAATCGCCTAAGAAAAGGCGTGATATTTAGGGTTCTGATGGGAGTGTAAGACACGAGTTTCGACCAAGTGAGTCTAAGTAGTAAAGTAATGTAGTGGTTAGTAATAGTGGTTCGACGAGTGGTTCTGGATAGCTGCTTTGTGTGCATTGTGAGCGTAGGAATTCTTGTGAGTGTCGTAAGTTAACAAGTGCTTGTTTTAAATGTGGTTTGAAGGAACATTTTTTGAGGGATTACCCAAATAGAGTAGAGGTTTCACAAACGCCGTGGTCATAGTGGAAGTAATGGAAGATCGGTTGGGTAGCGAATTGTTGCTCATACAGTTTGGAAAAACTAGAGATGGAGTCGTTAGATACGTTGATTCTAATTTGTTGGAGACTTTGATAAAAGAACGCCTCTCACAAGGTACGTCTTTACTATTGGGGATTGCACCATTAGTTGGAAAGTCACTTAGCTGAAGGGACTCTTTGGTGAACTCAATAAAGACCTTCAGATCAGTACAATTTTTTATAATAGTCAGAGTTAAACTTGTCCATAGGTCGGGCCACCCGATCCAGCCCAAAGGCCTGTCCAAAATATGGGAGGGTTTAGGCAAAAAATATATCCCAAAAAATGGGCTTAGGTTTAGGAATGAGGCCTTTTTTAAAAATGGGTCGGGCTTCAGGTAAGGATTTTTTAGCCTGGCTCAACTCGATTTTATTAACCCTAAAATTTTACACTTATTCCCCACTTCTCTTTCCAAATTCCAATCCCGATATTCCCCTTTCCTTTTCCCTTTCCAATCCTTATTTCCACTTAATCTTTAATCCCTAATTTTTCTTTTATTTTTTCCTTACTCTTTGCTTCTTGCTTATTTGTCGTTGCCACCACTGCTGCTTCGCTTTAATTTGCTACTTTTCGCTTGTTTTTTCGCCATTGTCGCCATTGTTGCTTTTATACCTTATGTTGATTTCCACTTCTTTGCCAGTCGTACATCGTCGCTACTACTTTAGGCTTTTCTGCCTTCTACAACCTCAGTTCCCCCACTTATAGGTACTTTTCTAAAATAGCTACTGCCTACTACTTTAAGTTTCAATAGCTACTGAAGCAACAATCAACTACCAATAGCTATTGTAGACTAAATGTCAGACTTGTTGATTATTTCCAACTGGAAAAATATTTCAATGGCTGTTGTAGGATTTATATGACTTTGTTGTGTTTGGTTTGCTTTAAAATAATTTTTTAACTGATAATTGGAGACTAAGGTTTGTAGTTTCAATCCAACATAACCTTAAAAATATAGTAAGGGTATTTCTCTGTATATATATTTGCATGCTTCTCAAACTTGTTTGTGGAAATTAATTGATTCCACTAAGGGTATTTCTCTCTCTATATATATATTAGCTTTTTATTCCAAAAAATATAGTAAATTAATTTATTATCCAATATAGTCCAACATCAACTGAAATTGATCACATTAAATGTGTGAAACACCAAAAGTTTTATTATTGTTTTATAAATTCAATGTAAATAAAATGAAAAAAAAAAAAGAGAAAAATAAAACCTTTTATTATTACATTGAAACCTAAAATGAAGATTTGTTTTATTTTTATTGTAAATCTTATCTTTACATCATAAAAATTAGGTGTTGAAAGAAACAGAGGCGACAAGTTCAGCCATTTTTCTTGATGATCTGATGAGGTTGTAAAAAGAATTTGGTAATTGGTAATAAGATTAACAAAAAGAGAAATGCAAGTAATTATGGATGTTTTCCTAGCTAATGATAATAGAAATTATCATTGGATTTGAAAATCTTGATTCCAAATAGTAAAAAATTGAATAAAAAATCAAATAAAAACTACTAATTAAGAAGCTATAGTTTTCCTTGGAAACAAAGAGATCATTATGTTTGCTTACAAAAGGAAATATAAGAGAAAGTGGAACTTATTCATGAACTTACCTCTATGTTTCTCTCCTATTATCACCACTTCAATACAAAAAGGTAATAGGCAAATACACAACTTTATTAGCTTTCTACTACCCTTAGATTGTAGATTGTAGTTGTAAAACATCAAGGCCAAAACTACGACAGAAAAGCAAAAACCAAGACAACAAATCAGAAGCAATTCCTTAAAGCTTACCGTCATTAAAGCCTCTTTTTCACTATTCTTTTGTGAACTACAAATTAAGAAGAAAGTCTAATTTTTCAAATAAATAAATAAATTTTAGGTAAAAGAATTAATAAACTTTAACGTTGAAATATTAAATTTGCAACTCATTTAAAATTAAAAGATAATTAAATCACTATAAAAAAACATAACTTTATTCTGAAATTTTTACAAAAACTTATTATATTCTTAATTATGATTGATGTAACCTATTTGTGGATATATCTGCCAGTAGTTCTCAATTAACTTTCTTTTAATTAAATTTAAATACTGCTATTCTATTTAGACAAATAGGCTTAGTTTTACATTTTTTTTTGTCAAAACAACTTTTCCTTTTGTTTTTGTTTTTTTTTATATAATAATTGAGTTTTTTTTTAGGACTTCAGTTTTTATGACAATTGCTAGTTCGAACACTCCAATACATGTGGATGATGGATTTAATGAATATGAAAGCGTTTCCAAACGTTAAAAATCTACTACTTCAAAAGTGTGGGATGAAATGACAAAGCTTAAATGTGAGAACAAAGATGAGTTGAAGGCTCAATGTAATCACTATAAGAGTATCTTCTTTATTAAATCCTATAGTGGAACCTCCCATTTAAGACGTTATCTAAATAGTTGTTTGAAAAAAATTAATAAAGGCATCACTTAATACACCATAGCCATTCAACCATCCTTAAGAGGTGGTTCATCTATAAAAACCTACAAGTTTGATGCTAATGAGTGTCGTCGAGTTTCTACTTTTCTTGTGTATGGCAAGCATTCATTTAGGACACTTGAAGAACTGAGATTTAGATACATGATGAGTGCTGCTAGTCTTAATTTTAAGAATATAATTAGACTAACAGTTATTAGAGATGTCCTAATGTATTATGCAAAAAAGAGAGATTACGTAAAAGAAGAGTTGGCTAAAGTACCTAGTTTAATTTGTCTAACTTCTGATAATTGGAACTATGAGCATACTAATGATGAATAAATTTGCATTACTCCTCATTGGGTTGACAAAGATTGAAAGCTACAAAAGAGAATCATAAGGTTTAGAGCTTTATCTCCTCCGTATGATGGTTTGAACATAGCAGATGAACTTCATTTATGTTTATTTCTGTGGGATATAAAGAAGAAAATTTTTAGCACCACTCTGGATAATACTTCTTATAACGATGTTATTATTTCTAGTCTAAAAAATCGTTTTCATGCAAACCGAGCTCTTTTGTGCGATAGTGTTTTTTTTTTCAATTTATATGTTGTGCACATATATTGAGTCTTATAGTTAAAGCTGGTTTGGAACTTGCTAATGATGTTGTTGGTAAGATACGAAATGGAATAACATAAAAAGTTGGGAATTCGTAGGAAAAATTTTATGATGTGGTCAAGTTAAGTCAAGATGTGTGTGTGTGTGTGTGTGTGTGTGTGTGTGATGGAATTCTACTTATTTAATGCTTGAATCTGCTCTTTACTATAAAGATGTGTTATATTATTGGGCCCAACCGGAAAGATTATCAAATATTTGCACTTTCTGATGATGAGTGGGGAATATTGCTATTCTTTGTAAATTTTTGAAAGTCTTTTATGATGTGACTTGTGTTTTTTCTAGTTCTAATTATCCAACAGCCAATCTTTATTTTCGAGGGGTTTGCAAGGTTCAAAAGGTATTAATTAATACAATTAAAGGTCGTCATTCATTTTTAACTCCAATGGTTATGTAAATGCAAGAGAAATTTAATAAATATTGGGCTAAGTATTATTTGATATTGTCATGTGATGCAATTTTAAATCCTCGTTACAAGTTAAATTATGTACAGTATTACTTTACTACAACTACGTGCTCATGCTTCAGACATTGTGCAAACCATTCTTAGCAATCTTAAACTCTTGTTTGATGATTATGTTAAGAACTCTAAATCCACGTCTTCCTCTTTGGCCAAGGTACCAATGTTTCGGATAATGATCATGTTGATTCTAGTTTGCATCAAGTCAATGTTAATAGGGTTGATTTGGGAGGAGATTATGATGAGAGTGATGATTATAGATAATACTTAAGTGAATCCAGTACTAAGAGTGAAAGATCACAGTTGGACATTTTTTTGGAAGAACCAGAGCTTGAGTTGAATAGCCAAATAGATGTACTGGATTATTGGTGTAAAAGTTCAATTCAATATCGTGAGCTTTCTTTCTAGGCTCGTGATCTTTTGGCAATTTCAATATTAACTGTAGCTTCCAAGTCAGCTTTTAGCATGGGGAAGAAAGTTATCACATATTTGAGGAGTCCCCTTAAACCAAAAAACGGTTCAAGTCGTTGTTTGCATTGATAACTGGATGCGAGCTAAGAGATTTTCAACAGGTAATTATTATTCTCATTTTATTGTTATAATTTTATAACATTTTATCAATTTCATTATCTAACTATTTATTCTTATTTTATATTAGAAATTGATTGCAACAATGATGAGAATGATGATGAAGATGATTTGAACGATGATTCTTTGATTCCTTTTTAGGTATATAATTTACCTTAGAACTTATAGCTTATTATAAAATTAAATATGTTGATTGCTTGATATATAGATATTTTGAATGGTTTATTACATTTTGCAGGTTGTTTTTAGTGCTATTTTAGGTGTTGTTTCACTATTGTCCTGCTGCTGCCGTTGGGTGCTAATTTCTACTCTATTTTGCTTGATATATATGAGAATATAACCTTGTTGTGGTTGGTTTTAGTTACCAAGTTGTTTCACTAGTTATCAATTTTCATGTACTATCCTTTAGCTTTAATGTACTTCAATGAAACAACCTTGATAGTTTTTCATTCTTGTACTTTGTCGTTTCTCATTCTGTGCAAAATTTATTATTCCCTTGAAAAGATAATTATTACATTAGCAATTTTTTTAAAGGAGCAATAATTAATTATTATGAACGTTAATGAGGTGTACATTAGAGGTATGTAAAATTCGGGTAAAACCGAAAAAATTCGGTTAACCGACTGAATTCGGTTAATCGGTCGGTTAACTAAATTTTTTCGGTCTGGGATCGGTTAATTTTTTTATTTTTTGGTTAACAGTTAATTCAGTTTGAAACCAGTCGGTTAACCGAATTTTTTCGGTTTAACCGAAAAATTTAATAAATAAAATTATAATATATAAATAGGCCCAATATTCACCTAAACCCAATC
>JABFAF010267648.1:0-10425 GCA_013677275.1 Gossypium schwendimanii | reverse complement strand
AAACATAAGTTTAATAATTCTAAGTTAAAGGAATGTAATTAATCCAACACAACTATATCATCTTGATTATATGTCATTTGAAATTGTGCATTAGAACCTTTTTATTTTTAAATTCTTTTTTTTTACTTAGTTTTTAACCCTTAGTTTTTAATCATCTTTAAACCAAAATATTTGCCATCACCAAAGTGTTTTAACATTAATTTCATAAATATTCCTTTTTTTACAATCCCTGTGGGTATGATAACTTGACATCTACTTGTCACTTTATTACTTGTTGCGATTGTGTACACTTGCACATTTTCATTGTTCCAAGTTTTTGGCGCCGTTTCTAGGGACTGTTTTAAAAAAAGCTATTATTTGTGAATCTATTTTTACATATTTATTTATTTATTTATTTTCCTGTTTAAATCTTTACTTACTTAATCTTTCTGTGATTATTTCAGGTGTTTATGAGTATTGTCCAGATTATCGACTTACTCCTTGTGGACCCTGAAATAGAACGAACCTTTTGACAACAAAGAAGACAAGCGAACCAGAGAAGGACCAAAGAGATAAACTTTGAGAATATGAATCATGGAAACGGAGCAAACCTTGCTAAGAATCCTATCATTATTGCTGATGATAGGGATAGAGCTTTATGACAGTATGCCGTGCCAGTATTTAACGATCTTAACCCGGGTATTAGGAGAATCAAAATCGAGGCACAATAATTCAAGCTTAAGTCAGTCATGTTCCGAATGCTTCAGACTGTGGGCCAATTCAGTGGACTGCCTACTGAAGATCCTCGCCTTCACTTAAAACTATTTATGGAAGTGAACGATTCTTTCAAGTTAGTCAGAGTACCCGAAGATGCATTATAACTGAAGCTGTTTCCATATTCGCTAAGGGACAGAGCTCATGCCTGGTTGAACTCATTGCCACCAAACTCCATTTCTAATTGGCAAGATTTAGCCAAGAGATTCCTTATGAAGTATTTCCCGCCGAGCAAGAATGCCAAGTTGAGGAATGAGATCACAACCTTCCAACAAATGAATGATGAGCCCTTGTATGAGGCATGGGAAAGGTACAAAGAGTTATTATGAAAGTGCCCTCATCATGGAATCCCACATTGCATTCAACTAAAGACATTCTAACTCTTACTCGAGGATGGTAGTAGATGCCTTTGTTAACGGTGCTCTCCTTTCTAAGTCTTATAATGAGGTTTACGAAATTATTGAGAGGATTGCCAGTAACAATTACCAATGGCCAACCAATCGAGCAGTGTCAGAAAGACGAGTCGCTAGAATACATGAAATGGACGCTCTCACTTCACTCGCATCTCATGAAGACGAGTCGCTGCAACAATTATTGATATGGCATGATTAAATGTTGGTTTGAAGGGCATAAAAACATGATTGTATAGGTGATGGTTGAATTGGTATGAGATGGTGCAAATCGAGGCACATTGGATTGATTGATTTTGGAAATGGTTATATGCATATTATACAATGTATTTGGTTGATTTTGTGTAGGTACAAAGGTGCAAATATGCACCAAATGAGTTCACATTGTTAATGGCTTAAATTAGGTATCAAAAAGCCTTTTTTGCGCCAAAAACAAAATCCACATCGCGACGTCAAACGATGGTCGTCACGACGAGATCTGGGTGGCCCACAATGTAACAAAGAACCCTATCATCAAAATAAGGCAAAACAAAAGGTCACGTCGCGACAAGGAACTCCTCATGTCGCAATGTCATTTTGAAATTTTGAAAATGTTGCAATTTGGTCCTAATGTGATTCTGGGTTAACTTCAGAGTTTTCGTAGGCTCGTATAAGACTTGAGAAAGATTCTATAATGACTTTTGATCTGTAATGGCGGTGTTTGTATAATTTATGTTTACATTGCATGTTATTTTATCTTAGTTGCTCCAACAATGACTGTAGATTCCATAAATTGGACCCTACGATTGGGTCGGGCTAAAGGTGTTACAAATAGTGGCTGGTGGAGAAGCATTCTTGGGCATTTCTTCAACTTCACTATCACAAAGGACTTGAGTAGGTTGCGTTTCGTCCTAATCCCAAGTGTTCTCTTCATCAAACACAACATCTCGACTAATCACGACCTTCTTTGTCACAAGATTGAACAATTTGTATGCCTTTGATGTTTCTCTAATACCAAGAAAGACACACTTCTTACCTCCATCATCAAGCTTCTTCCTTTTTTCCTCTAGGACATGTGCATAGGCTATTATAGTATGCCCAAAAACCAATCATGAGATTATTGTAATCACATACTCGTTTTATCTTGTTTATTAATATAAGGCATTGTCATTGTTATGTTAGTTTATTTTTCTGTGTGTATAAATAAACTGGTTAATAATAAAGTCTTGAGAATAATATGATTATTTTTAAAAGGTCTTTAGTCAAGTATTATTGTGGGCTTGGACAATGATAATGCATTGAGACTAATGTGTAGTTGATTGATGACAAAGTGTTGTCACTGACATAAAGATGTCAAAATTGATACATAAGTATGTGTTAGAGAGCAATATACTAGATTGACCCGCTATGAGTATGTTTCTTGGATTATTATGTAATAGTCACAATATTACTCATAGTGATAATTATGTATATGAACCTCAGACTTGAGATCATCATTATCCTAACATCGTGAGTTGTATACTTTGACACAGTCAAACGTCTACCATAATAGGTTATACTATAAAGATTGATGTTGGGTATGCCACAATCTATGCAGTGGTAGATGATGATCAAGATGGGATTTGTCCCTCCTACATAATGGTAGCAATATCTTAGGCCTCTTGATGAAGTGAGACTAGAAATGCATAGCCATGCTCAAATAAGTTGATATAAGATATCAAACTTATTTTTTTATTATAATCAACTTAGAATATCAAGAAATATGGGATTGGACTATGCAAGTGTGATTATTCCATGACTTATGCCTAATCTAGCTATTAAGGATAAAATGATATAGTACATGAAAAAATTGTCACAGAAAGGTTATGTCGAATCACGACTTCTTGTAACTTGGATAGCAATGATATATTACTAGATGCCATTCATTGCTTGTAATATTAAAAATGTTCTACTATTCGTACTAATGTTATAAGAACCTACAAGGTCACACCCTATAGTTGAAGCGAACAGAATCCAAATACATTTGATATTGTATTTATCCGTCACATGTATTAAATTAATTTTTGATGGTTAAATATTGAACACATTATACGTACAAACTTGTTGTACACAAATAGAGAACATAGTTAAAATTAATATACGAATTTGATTCATATAAAATATTAATTGTATATAGTTTATCAAAATTATTAATAGAAACAGTTATAATAATAGTTTTGGTCAAAATATAAAAAGGCATGGAAAGTGATATTCTTTTGGAAAGAATATTTTTTTCTTGACTTTCCATTTGTTTCTCTAATAATAAAGGAATAATCTCATTTTTTTATATATGATATGAAAGAAAATAAAATGAATATAATCCCTTAATGTGTTAGGGTTACCAAGAAAAAGAAAAGGCCTAGCAGCCATTTTTAAAATACTCTCTGAAAAGTTCAAGAAGTTGTTGTTGTTCGTTCTTTGATTGGGTAGATTACGTAGAGGCCAAGAAGTTATTGTTGTGACTTGGAATCGACATCTCCGAAGGGGATCCTATCAACAACGTTGCTTGTTGTTCATTCTGTTTAGAAAAAGTATCCTTTTGACCTTTGTTTCAACCCGATTCGTTCCTCGTACATGGATCCGTGGTTGATGATTGCCAGAATATTTTTCCACTGCACCACGAGGTGTACCAGAGATCTAATATAGGCAATACACCCAAACATTATGCAGTGATCTACTATTGGTCTCCTTCCACTCCAAGCTTCCTCTGGAGTCACATCTCGAAGAGCATGAGAGGTGTAACACTCTTCACCCATTTCGATTGCTAGAACCAAGCAATAGGACGTTACGACGACAAACTATCCAATAAAAACAATTTAGAATTTAAAATTTAATCCCAAATAGTATTAATAAATAAATAATAAGTTCATACACAATTCACCAATTTACATATCATACAAACATAGTAATTTGAAAATAGTAAGGACCTATTTGTAATAGCCTAGGTATGAAATGGGTTTAAAGAGTAAAATTTCAAAGTTCCAAAATTGGTATCGATCATTTATAGTTAGTATTGATACTGTATCGATACCATACAAAAAACCGATACCAAATTATGATTCTATTTATTACCACAAAAGAGGAGTATCGATATTTATTAGGAATTATCGATACCCAAATAAAAATCGATACCATTTTAGCATTCTGCATATTTTAAAAACTGTACATATGGTATGGTATCGACACCGGATGCTAAAAAATCGATACCTAATTTCCAATTGGTAAAATTTCAACTTTAAAAGATTCATTTCATGCCAAATTTACCTATAAAAAATAAAGGCAATAATATCACATATTCAAACACTTAATGTCTACCCAATGTACCCTTATTGACACCGCAATTCAATATTCAAAACAATTTCACATTTCATACTTGCTAAGGACATTCAAATTCATATATTCATACATTATACATATATCAAACTTGCCATATTTCAAATGCCATATTAAGACTTTATCAAATGGCCAAAAGACATGTTTTACCACATGAAATCATGATTCAAATTATATACATAACATACCTATTAAATTTATACTAACATATATAAACATATAAAGTATATATGTTTCCAACCAAAACACAAAAAGTCCATTAAAATACAAAATGAGCTTTATAACTTAAAAGACTTCCTAAGTACATGCCAAGAGCCAAAATAAAAGCATCACCAAGAAATTGAGTCCGGGATTATCCTTGGATGTTGGGTCAATAAACAAATAGAAAACTACCTAACTTGCACACGAAATTTAAAAGGTATACTGAGCATAACTCAGTTGCATTCTATAATCCAATATTACTAGCTATATATTAAGCATTTAAATATTCAATGTAGGACAAAAATACACTATGCTAATATCATCTTAAATGTGCAAATTCATAAAGATACTAGTTTAATATATGAATTTTGCTAGTGTTAATGCTTGGCAAATTCCATTCATACACATCCATTTCATATATCAATCTTCAATACACATTTCATTTCATATTAGTTGCCATTTCAAATTGATTCTCAATTTTATCATTTCTTTCCCCTATTAACACAACTCGGATTAGGACAGATACGTGGATCCAACCAACACACCAGTTTGGCACCCAGTGCCTCATCGAATAAACTCGAAGCAAATAATTGCAGCCAGCGCTATAAATAAATTTGACACCCAGTGTCTCATTGGTTAAAACGAACAATTTGGCACTTGGTGCCTCACTGACTCGTGGTCGAAGTAACCTTGAACTCTTCCTATCCTATGGCATGCCATTTATACCAGACCCTGCTCGAACAGTTAATAGGGTAATAATGTTTCCAATTCAATTTATGATCTCATTTCATATCAAATCCAATATTGCATTCACTATATAAAATTCTTACAACTATGCAATTTAATACCTTGTACCTAATAATCATTCAATCATCTCATTCCAATTCAATTTCACATCTTAATAATAAAATTTCAAAGGAGCAACTTACCTTATATATGAATGCTTACCAATTAATGAAGCGTATAAAAGCAACATTTTTAAATAGTTTGGATTATAGTGAATCCGTCAACGACCTTGTCTTTTCCTTTTTTTTCAAGTAATCCAGGTTGACGTTAGCTACGGAATAAAACAACCAACACATTTCATCAATACACAAACAATTTCATATTCAATTATTAATTTACGCAACTTTTGTAATTAATTCAATTTAGTCCCTAAAATCGAGACTAGCTTAACTTTCACATTTAACCCCAAATTTATATACCAATATTACTCTAGGACAAATTAAACTCTCTATTTCTCAATTCTACCCTTAAATTTTTAATTTTTTTCAATTTAGTCCCTAATGCTCAAAATCAACAATTAACTTCACAATTTAATCTTTCTCCACTTCTAACTTAAAAATCTATCAAAATAACACCTCAGACATTAATTATTTACTATTGATAAGACTCACAATCTTTAACCATACTAAAAATTATAACATAGATAGGATAGTTCTAAGTACCGGGATTCCGAAAACGTAAAAATTATAAGAAAAGAGACTAAATTGACTAATTAATTGAAACTTGAATGCTTAAAACCCCTTAAGGTCATTCTTTGTTTCTTTTCTTCACCCCCCACGGTTGCGTGAACAAAAATGGGAAAAGAATGTGTATTCATTCTTTTAATCCCACTAACTAAATTATTTATATTATAATAATTATAAATTAAGTTTTAACTTAAGTTTATAATATATGACATATAATATAACTTAACTTGCCACTATCATGACTATATATATAATGATTTATTTATTTATTTAGTCCTACATATTCAACTGTAATTATAATTTCTTTAATGATTAAACTTTTGACCCTTTTGCAAATTAATCCCTAAGCTCTAGTTAAACACTATCTCGCCCAAATTATTTAACCAAAATTCAATTCACTTCTAATAAAGCTCTATAAATATTTAATAAAAATATATACGAGTCTGGTTCATGAAAATAAAGTCCCGAGATCTCACTTTTCGACACCTCTAACTTTCAGGTCGTTACAAATCTCCCTCTAAAGAAATTTTATCCCTAAAATTTACCTGAAAGGAGGTGAGGATATTGAGATCTCATCGTCTCTTCAGATTCCCAGGTTACTTCCTCAACACTGTGGCTACGCTATAGAACTTTCACGAGTGGAACACATTTGTTTTTTAATTCTTTCACCTCACAAGCTAAAATTTCGAGCAGTTCTTCTTCGTAAGACAAGTTGGGTTGAATTTCCATCTCTTCTATCGAAATAATGTGCGACGGATCTAAACGATATCTCTTAAGCATCGATACATGAAAAACATGTTGCTTTTTCTACAATTCTATAGGTAATGATAATCGATACGCAACTGATCCCACTCTTTTACTGATCTCATAAGGTTCGATAAAACGAGGACTTAGCTTCCCTTTTTTGGCCAAATTGAAAAACTTTTTTCCACTAACAAAATTTTAGAAACATTTTGCCACCAATGGT
This sequence comes from Gossypium schwendimanii, assembly GCA_013677275.1. Taxonomy (NCBI): domain Eukaryota; kingdom Viridiplantae; phylum Streptophyta; class Magnoliopsida; order Malvales; family Malvaceae; genus Gossypium; species Gossypium schwendimanii. The sequence goes on along the minus strand of JABFAF010267648.1, from coordinate 3,271 downwards.
AAACTCAATATCTTGACGCTTTAAATCCGCATATGATTTCTGTCTATCAAAATTTGTCTTGAATCTATCACAGATTAACTTCACTGTTTCCTCCGTTTCACGAATCAATTTAGGGCTAACCACTTTTCTTTCACTTAACTTTGACCAACAAACAAGTGTTCGACACCTACGATCGTATAAAGCTTCGTACGGAGCCATTTAAATGCTCAATTGAAAAATATTATTGTATACGAATTTAGCCAAAGGTAAATAACGTTCCCAACCTGATTCAAAATCAATTACACATGCTCGAAGCATATCTTCCAAAATCTGAATAACACGCTCAGATTGTTCTTCCGTTTACGGGTAAAAGCTATGCTCAAATTGTGTCTAGTACCAAGATATTCATGTAATTGTTTCTAAAATCTCAAAGTGAACTAAGGATCTCGATCAGAGACAATCGACATAGGCACGCCATGTAATCTAACAATTTCTCAAATCTAAACTTCAGTAAGTTTCAAAAATGACCAATCAATTTTGACAGTAATAAAATGGACCAGTTTTGTAAGTCGATCAACAATTACCGAAATTATTTTTCTTGCTCGGAGATAACAGTAACCCTATTACGAAATCCATCATTATGCGTTCCCATTTACATTTAGGAATAGAGATAGGCTGAAGTAAACTAGCTGGAACCTGATGTTCCATCTTAACTCGCTAACAAGTTAGACATTTAGCTACGAACTCAACTATTTCTCTTTTCATTTTGGGCCACCAATACAACTCTCAAAAATCGTGATACATTTTTGTTCCGCCAAGATGCAAAGAAAAAGGACTCTCGTGGGCTTCGCAAAGTATCAACTATTTTAATTCCACAACATTTGAAACACATCTTTGATTACAGAACCTCAAACAATCACAGTCATCAATGTTGAAGTTTTCTAACAAGACATTCTTAACTATTTCTCTTTTTCCCGCTAATTTAACATCCTCAAGTTGCGTTTCCCTGATTTGATCAAACAATACTGGTTTAACTTTCAATTCAACCAACAAACCACCATCATAACACATACTGAGTTAAGTGAATATCGTTTGCAACTCAACTGCTACCTTTCTGCTTAAGGCATCAGCCACAATGTTAGCTTTACTAGGATGGTAATTAATGATACAATCATAGTCATTCAAAAGTTTAATCCAATGATGCTGTGTCAAATTCAAATTCTTTTGGGTAAGGAGGTATTTAAGCCTTTTATGATCAGTATAATTGTAACACTTTTCACCATACAGATAATGCATCTAGAGCTTTAGAGCAAAAACCACAAAAGCTAGCTGTAAATTGTGCGTCGGATAATTACGTTCATGCATTTTCAATTGGCAAGACGCATACGCAATCACTTTCCATTCTTGCATAAGGACACAACCTAAACTGTTCAACTAAGCATCACTATAAATCACAAAGTCTTTTCCCGCTTCTGGTAAGGTTAAAACTGACGTTTCAGTCAACATTTGTTTCAATTTCTTGAAACTTTCTTAGCATTGATTACTCCAAACAAATTGAATATCCTTTTGTAAAAGCTTGGTCATTAGCATAGCTATCTTTGAAAATCCATTTATGAATCTTCTATAGTAACCCGCTAAACCAAGGACACTGCAAACTTCTGACACATTTCTCGGTGCTTTCCACTAAACAATGGTCTCGATCTTTTTTGGATCAACTCCAATCCCATCGACTGAAATAACATGTCCAAGAAACAAAACTTCGGACAACCAAATTCATATTTGCTAAGCTTTTCGTATAATTGCTTTTCTCACAACAGTTACAAAACAATTCATAGGTGTTGATCATGCTCCACCTCAAATTTCGAATAGATCAAAATTTTGTTGATGAAAACTACCACGAATTGATCCAAATAGGGTTAGAAAATACGATTCATGAGATCCATGAATGTCGCAAGGGTGTTAGCCAATCCGAAAGGCATCACCAAAAATTCATAATGGCCATAATGTGTACGAAATGTCGTTTTGGGTACGTCAATATTTTTTACTTTCAACTGATTGAAATCGGATTTCAAATTAATTTTAGAAAAGACAGAAGCTCCTTTCAATTGATCAAAAAATTCATCGATATGAGGTAGAATCTATCGATTCTTAATTGTCAACTTGTTCAATTTTCGATAATCTATAAAAATTTGCATCTAACCATCTTTTTTAATGAATAATACTAGAGCACCCCAAGCCGATATACTAGGGCATATAAAACCACAGTCCAATAAATCTTGCAACTGCACTTTCAATTCCTTTAGCATTGTTGGTGCCATATCATAATGGGGTATTAACATCAGAGCCGTACCAGGAAACACTTCAATTGCAAATTCAACCTCCCGATCAAGTGGTAACCCTGATAATTCCTTGGGAAACACATAAGGGACATCACAAAAAGTTTGAATCTTGATAATCTGACTATCACTAGAAGTTGATTTAGTGACACAGGCTAGAAAAGCTTCACAGCCTTGATTAAGGAGCTTATTAGCTCGAACTGCAGAAATGATACGAGTTGAACCACTCGTTCGGATGCCATTCACCTCAATCACGTCACTGTCTACACTCTGAACCACAAACTTCTTTTTATGGCAGTCTGAAATCACTCCATGCTTAGTAATCCAATCCATACCCAAAATCATATCAAAATCGCCAAATGGCATTACCAACAAATCAATAGGAAATGATATGTTCTGAATTTCAAACGGGCACCGCTTACACACTTGATCAACTAATACAGATTGCCCAAAAAGACTTGTGTAAAAGCCCACTTTCAGTGGTGTTAGAAATAGTGGTTTTGAGACCACGATTTTGACGAGTGATGTAACCTCCCAAACTCAACCTAGATGTTATTGCTAGATTGAGAAGGCTACATTAGCCACCAAAATGGCTAAGCTACCTTTTTAAAAACTTTAAATAAACTCATTTTAGAGAAAACCGTAGTTGTACTTTGAGTTAGCTTAAAAGCATTCATTCATTAGGTCGTGTATGCTTAGGATTCATTTTATTATTGACAGTCTTGATTTAGAAAAACCGTTTGCTTGTCGCTATTCTTTAAAAAAAATTCTAAGTTAAAACTAATACAGCGGAAAAACCATTTTTCAAGTCATTTTGGAAAATTAGTTACCTTATCGATTTGTTTTTCAAAAATAGTTCCTTTGCAATGTAGTGGAAACTAGGGGACAATATCAAATTTTACTTAAGCCCGATATCATGCATTATCCGATTATTATGCTTGAGTAATCCATGCATG
>JABFAF010267637.1:0-24382 GCA_013677275.1 Gossypium schwendimanii | reverse complement strand
CTCACTCATGACTTTTAAAAGAATGGTAATATAAATGCTTAGCAAATACATTCAAATAGTCATTTGAAAAATTAGCATTCAAGATTGAATACGTAAAATATGAGAAAATATGTGATGTTTTCATGAGGGGGAGTAAATACGCCTTACACTCTTTTTTCCTTAATCAAGGTTTTGTCCCATTGAGTTTTTCCGATAAGGTTTTTAATGGGGCAGCATATTATGTGTATTATAGATTGTGTGCTCTTTTTCTTTCATTAGGTTTCAATCCCACAGGGTTTTTCCTAATAAGGTTTTAACAAGGTACATTATCTACCAATGGATATCTAAGGGGGAGTGTTATGAATATCTTATTAAGTGGATATCCATCATGATCAAGATAAAATTTTGATATACTTTAAATTCTAATATTTATTAGAATTAGATCTCTACTTCTTTTATGCTTCTTATGCCTATAAATTGAGACTCTGATGAAGCATTGTAATCATCCCTTTTGATCAATAAAGTACATCCCCTATTGCTTTCATATTTTATTTGTTCTTTATTCTTTATTCTCTCCATCTCTCTTTATTTTATAAAAAGTTCTGAGTTTTTCATTATAGGGTTATTAGTTAATAAGGGAAATAATTTCAATGAGATTTCTCTTGGTTATTGAAAAAGTGAGGAGAAATTAGTTTCTAGGCACAACAATGGTAACTATAATTAATTTACTGAAGAATATTAAATTTATTTTTGCATTGATAAGCAAACACCAGAATCAAAATTGAGATTTCGCCTTTGACTAGACTTCTATATATTGATTTCGCAAATTTTATTTTTAATTTTTCTATTCATAATTTTTAATTTTAGTTTTAGTTTTTAATTTTAAAACTCCTTTTTATTATTATTTTGTATTGTTGAACAACTAAAGTTTTATCAATCCTTATGGATATGATCCTACTCACTATTATTTACAACTTTATTTATTTTTATTAAGATTTTCTTTTTTGTTAGATTCAACATCCATTAAAGATCAAGAATATTTTATGGAGATCTTGACATAATGCACTTGCCACCAATGAAAACTTGGCCAAACACTTGAGACATGATGATCAGAGCAATCTGAGAGGGTGCAATGAGTTCGAATCTATTGGGACCTTAACTGTCATGTTTCTGAAGTTTCATCTCCTGGTCGAATAACCTATTGAACTACATGTTTTGTCATCATGTTCTATCCCATGTTCAAACAACATGTTTGGATGGACTTTTGGACATCCATTTAGGACAGCCTAAGTGTATTATAAATTTGGCATTTTTTTACTTTGATCTTCATGATGTGATAAACTAGTAGCAAATGATCCCTAGGCTATGTTTTATTATTTTCTAATTGTTGCTAATCGATTTGACGTGAAGAAGAGAAAGAAGGATCGACTTGCCTTATGTCCAGATCTCATCTTTATCCTTTAAGCAATTTACTTGATGACTAAACTAATTATTTTACTTATCTTGGAAAGTTTTATATGAGATAAATATTAAAGGACTTTATCTTGGATAATTTTGGTGATATTATCTACACAAAGTGACTTGGAGTAGCTACCATATTTGCTAATAAATATGCATCATTTATACATGGTTCGACACATATTTGGGGAGTACTAGTATTGCATTTTCTTGGATTTGATGTAAAGGTTTTGCTTGTACTTTGCACTCATTTTATAGGCCTTATTGGAGAGTTGAAAATTGTTGTAAGTGAGGTTATTTGGGTGAGTGGTTGTATAAAGTTGGGTCTCTCTGTTGGGTTTGCAATTACTTTTAGTGTAAGGATAGATTGGGCTTTAGCTAATAGGTTACTGGATTGATTTTTTAATAAATCATTCACCTAAAAAGGCTTTATAGATTAGGATTGTTTTTCAAATTGCACTAGTAAAGTTTGTGTGCCTACTTCTCTCTTTCTCTTACTTGCTTATTACCTTCATTACATTGTCTTATTCGAACTTGTATTCAAACATTTGTTAGGACATTAAGTCGGGACAGAGCGAAAATAAGTTTCCTTTACAATTGGAATCAGAGAAGGCTTTAAAAGATAGTTGAAGGCGACCCATTACACTGTTTGCTATCATGGAGGCTATGAAGGAAGTTCCATCTCTCATGCTCCACTTGTAACCCCCCAAAATTTTTTATTATTGAATAGTGATGATATATTGAGAAATTTAGTAGAAATCTAATATGAGAAAATTAGAATATTTGAGGGATTAAATTAATTTTAATTTATTGGGGAGCCTTTAGAAAACAATTTTAGATAATCTAATTATTATTGGCCTAATCGGGTAAAAATTCAAGAGTAAGGGTAAAATAGTAAATTTTCTATTGAAGGTATTTTAAACATTTAGAAGGACATGATATTAAGTATTAGAAATAATTTTTGACTTGTGGTGATTGGATGATGATAAAACCTTTTTATTGATTTTTTAAATGTTATAATGATATTTTTAACACATGATAAAAATTCCTTTGACTTTTTAAACTTCTTCCTAATGAATATTATATTGTAAACATTTAAATAAAGGAGAAATATCTCTTCTTCTTCCTCAAAAAGTGATCGATCAAGAAGTGTGGAGAAACTTCTCCATTTTTCTTCATTTCCTATCAATTTCTTGTAAAATCATCATTAATAAACCTTTATTGAACAATATCCTTCACCATCTCCACCATCCAAGTGTTTAGTATTTGAGCTCTAATGTGAGAAAGTGTGTTAGAGGAAGAAAATATATGATTAAGGCATGAGTTTTTCAATTTTCATCTCATTCATGTATGAGAGCATATTTATTACAAGTTTTGGGTGTTGTTGAGCTATATTAATGACTATTTAATGTTTTGGTATTTATGAGATCTTTATTAATGGTGAAGACATAGAAGAAGGAAGGGAAATTAGCAAAAGGGAAAGAAAATCTAGTGGATTGAGGTAGAGATAGACTTCTCCAACAACTCTTCAAAAATTAGTATGCTCAAATATTTGAAAAATCCATTAATTTACTTATTTTGTATTAATATTGTTTCTAATTGAATTTTTATAATTATCATTTTGAATATGTTATGGCATGTTAATGTCTTAATGCTATGAAAGTGTGGTTAATGACAAAAAAATAATTTTGTAAATGATTTTCAAGTTAAGTCTCTTGTGGAAAAATTAATATGAATTTGAAACTTGATTTAGTTGCTTAATTTTATGACTAAAATTATTATCCCATGATATAGTGTTTATTGCCTTGAATATCATTTCAAACTGTAAACTTGTATGTTGATTTTTAACACTGGTATTCTAGAGATTCTGAAACAAGGCCTTAGTAGCTTAGTTAAATAGTTTGGATATGATTGGCATGTCAATAGGGGATTTCTGTTACTAGTACTAAAGTACTTCTGTCATTAGTACTTTGACATTTTAGTTACCGGCAGTTATTGTGCAATTCTAATCTAGTCTTCATACACCGACGTTTCAATGTTTCTGTTATTGTGGCTCTGAACAACTAGTCCTTAGTATCCCCTCTTTATTTATATATTCTTATTATGGGTTGAACTCAAACCATTTTTTTTGTTGTATAAATGATTTATTGAACTTGACAAATGCTATTATTTACGTACTACTATTTTGGAAACTAATTAGTATTTTTGATTCCTGAAATTTTTATTAAAAGTTATGAGTATTTTTTTTTTGAAATGTTTTACAAACTATTGTATAAAGTTCGAATTACCATTTAAAAGGTAAGTATATAGGAAAATTTCATATTATCTTACTAAGCTTTGTGCTTAATGCATAGTTGTTTTTGTGAGAATGTCTTCTGAATCAAGGCTAAGTGCTTTTCGAGGATCACAAGCAAACACCATTATCAACATTGAAGAGTATGAAATTTTTGTATTTGTAATTGGTACCTACTAGAAAGTACTAGAAAGGTCTTTTTGTAACACCCCAGTCTGTCGTCTGACCGGCGAAGGGCGATGTTACTAGAAAATAGAAATAGTTTTGAATTTGACAAAAAACATTAGTTTTATTAATTAAGTCAATCAATATGATTTTAAATAAACAATATTAAAATGATGCTTGACAAAGTAGTATAGTTTTAAACAAAACCAAAGGAAAGTAAAGATAAAATTTTCCAAAATTTAATTTAGTGGATTAAATATCTAAAGCACAAATCAAAGGGGAAGTAAGAGTAAACCTTAATTCCAATAACACAAAAGTAAGTAAATTAGCGAAGTGCCATCATTTGAAATGGTTCCAAAAAAGTTCAATTCTCCTTTACAATTCATTTACAAAAGTTTTAGACCATAGGCCACCCCAATTCGATATGCATGTTACTACAGAACGAAGAATGGCTCACAAAAGAGTCTGCTGGCTAGTTGAGTCCCTTCAAAAGCCCACTATCTCAACAGATCCTGAAATGGTAGGGGAAACTAGGTAAGTTCATAATGAACTTAGTGAGTACCAAGGATAAATAATAATCTTTTACAAAAATCAATAATATCGACAATTTACACACAAATACACCAGTATGGTTGTGTACAAAAAATTGGCGGATTTATAACTTCAAACACATAGGGTTCACTGGCGGATACTATCGCAGCTAAATGCAACCACTAGTAACTTCAATTTTCATGCAAGTATTAGTTATGCCTAATTACAACACATACAATTTCACCATAATTGATGTTAGGTCACATGCACACACTTTCCACTGTTAAGCACAATTCACGTGGATACCCATTCATTTAAGCACTATTCATGCGCATTAACTTTACGTAATCCTTTTATGCTCTGTATGGACTGTTCATGGACCCCTTCTTTACATTAGCTTCTGATCCACATATTGCTCTAAAGAGCCACATTTTTATATTCATGGTAATGCTTCATTGAGCCAATATTTCATATATCAAATCGAACCTCCACAAATCCTCCTAGTTAATTAGAACACTTACGTGTTCCCTTGCACAGATAGGGCATTCACCAATCACAGTTTGCATTTGCATGCCCTATTGGAGGTAAATCTTATACATATAAAAATCTCCATACATTTCTCTCATCATATCTCAATAGTTTCCACCATTTCCCCCTTTCACCATTCTGGATACGGAGCTTGTGTGCCAAGGAAGAGTGTCCATTTACAACCATTCGTGCATATATTTTTATCATCATTTTAGTTGGTTAACATAAACATGTACAACCAATTTTAAATAAACTAACTTTCCTTATAGACAACATTATCATAAAATTAGCTAGGATTTAACAAGAAGACAAGTGAAAGGAACTCACTGGAGATTACCAGAAAAGCTTTGCCTATTCTACGGGTTCTTTTCCATTTGGACTCAAACCTTCTCCCATTTCTTTAGCTAAATAAAATTAAACACTCTATTAAGTACAAAACAACTAAACTTTAACGAAAAAAACAAGAATTGGAAACATGCAAATATTAACCAAAAGGGAGTTTCTCCCTTTTGACCTCTAGTAGAAATCTATATAAATGGTTCCTACAACCCTATCATTCCTTAGATATTTAACTAAAGAAGAACTTAAGAATTTACTAGTAGTTGTCTTGAAAAATTCAGTTACTAATCAAGTTGAAGGCTAGTACCTTTTTCACACAGCTAAGAACACACACTAGGTTTTTCTTGAAAGGACAAGGATGAACAAATAAACAAAAAAAATAAAGTCCTTCTCTATTAACCATTCCTCCTATTTATATAGGAACTATCCCATAATTCCACTATAACAAGTTACCTAATCACTTTCCACTAATCAAACATAATTCCACTAATCAAACAACGTTAATGAGGCTCTGCAAGTGTCGTGGAAAATGATAGATTTCCTACATAAGACTTGACACTTTTCCTGTACGTGTCCTACCGATTGCGGATTCTAAACAAATCTATGTGCCATAATTGAACTCTCCAATGGCGGGTTAACAATGAAAAAGCTCACCAAATGCAAAACAGGAATCCACAAGATTCCAAAAGAGAAGCTTCGTAAAAAGAAACATGTTAATTCTTGCAAATTTGACTAGCTCATACACGAGTCATCGCCGAGCTCACTTGATCAACTGACAAAAATCCAGACTAAAAATACTTGGGCTATGACAACTCTCACACCCTTAGAAAATTTTATTTTCGAAATTTCTTACCTGCGAAGAAATAAGGGTGTTGCTCTTTCATAACACTTTTTGTTTCCCACATGGCCTCTTCTACTTTATGATTTCTCTAAAGACCTTCACAAAAGAATCTTTTCTTCCTCATGTTTTTCACTTCCCTATCCAAAATTCAGACATGTTCATCTTCATAAGATAGGTTTGGCTCCACTTCTAGGGTTTCCAATTGCACCACATAGTCCAAATCTGAACGATATTTTCTCAACATCGACAAAAGAAAAATATTATAAATCCTAAATAATTTCGGTAGAAGGGCTAAACGATATGTTAAAGGCCCTACACATTTTAAGATCCCATTTGGCCTAATGAAACTTAGACTAAGCCTACCCTTCAAACCAAATTGGATGATCTTCTTTCAGGGTGAGACTTTAAGAAAAAAATTATCGCCAAATTTATAGGAAATATCCATTCTTTTATGACCTACATAAGACTTTTGGAGATTTTGAGCAACCTTCAAATGGTTTTTGACAATAAGAACTTTTTCTTTAGTCTTACGAACTAAATCAGGGCCAACTAGCTTTCCTTCACTGAGCTTCATCTAGCATACTGGAGATTTATATTTTCTTCCATACAAAACCTCAAAAGGAGGCATACCAAGACTTGCGTGATGGCTATTTTTATACGTGAATTTTGCCAATGGAAAATACCTTTCCTAGCACATTCCAAAATCTCACACAATTTCTAAGCATATCATCTAAGACTTGTATCACTCTTTCAGACTGACCGTTCATCTATGGATGGAAGGCTATGCTAAAACAAATTCTGGTCCCTTAAGATTGTTGTAGCTATTTCCAAAACCTAGATGTAAACCTCAGATCTAGTTAGATATGATAGATGAGGGGATACCATGTAAGCTAACTATCTCTAAGATATAAATCTCCACAAGACTTTCTAAGGAATAGTTCATGCGAACAACTATAAAGTGAGTTGACTTAGTAAGCCTATCCATGATCACCCAAACTACATTCTTCTTCGACGCACTGAGAGGTAAACTGAAACAAAATCCATAGTAATGTTGTCCCATTTCCACTTTGAAATTTTCAACGAGTAAAGCTTTCCCGAAGGAACTTGCTACTTTGCTTTAACTCTCTGGAAGGTTAGACATTTTGCTATGAACTCAGATATTTCTCTTTTCATACCTGGTCACCAATACAGACCTTTTAAATCATGATACATCTTGATGCTTCCTAGGTGTTGTGAGAAAAGCCCCTGATGAGCCTCTTTTAGAATATTCTGTCTTAATTTGTCCTTTTTAGGAATGTACAACCTCCCCATAAACTGCAGTTCACCACCCTCTCCAAGGCCAAAATTTTTAACTCTCCACATCTTGAATCCATTAACTACGACTCCAAAACTTGGGAAAGAAAAACAAGTCATACCATCAATTCAGTAAGCAACGAATCGTCATCCTCCAAGAGAACTCTAGCACACAAAGAAGCCAATGCTACTACATGTTTTTTGCTCAGTACATCTGCCACCACATTTGCTTTTCCTAGATAGTTGCTACCGTAGGTTCAAGTCGTAGTCCTTTAGCAATTCCATCCAACATCGCTACCGTAGGTTCAAATCCTTTTGAGTAAGCAGATATTTCAGGCTCTTATAATCTAAGAATATGCAACACTTATCCCCATACAAGTAGTGCCTCAAAAATTTTAATGCAAGAACAATAGTAAGCAATTCCAGATCATGTGTTAGATAGTTCTTCTCATGGGGTTTAAGTTGGTGTGATGCATAAGCGATGACTTTTCCACTTTGCTTGAGTACGCATCCAAGACCTTTCAAGGATGCATCGGTATAAATAACAAATTCCACCTCAGATTCAAGCTGAGACAAAATTGAGGCTTAAGTTAGAACCATATTTAACTTTTTGAAACTCTCTTGGCACGCATTATTCTACAAAACTTCTCGTTTTTCTTTAAGAGTCGCGTCATGTGTGCCACTAGCATGGAGAATCCTTTTACAAACCTTCTATAATAACCTGCAAATCATAGAAAACTTCTTATTTCAGTAACATTATTTGGCAAACTCCATTTCAAAACAACTCTAATCTTCTCAGGATCTACTTTGATACCATCAACGAAAATAACATGGCCCAAAAAGTGGACTTCCCTTAACCAAAACTCACACTTACTGAATTTGGTGAAAAGTTTATTATTTCGAAGGATATTCAATACTATCTATAGTTGTTCCTTATGCTTAATTTCACTCTTGAAGTAGGTCAAAATATCATCGATGAAGACGATCATGAACCAATCCAAACAAGGATGAAAAACCATTTTCATCAAATCTATAAACACCGTAGGTGTGTTAGTAAAGCCAAAAGGCATTACCAAGAACTCATAATGCCTGTAACGGGTGAGAAAACTAGTCTTTGGTACATGGTTGCCCTGAATCTTAACTTGATGGTTTTTGGATCAGAGATCAATCTTGGAAAACAAATTAGCACCTTTTAGTTGATCAAATAGGTTTTCAATCCTTGGTAACGGGTACTTATTCTTGAATGTTACCTTATTTACCTGACAATAGTCTGTACACAATTGGAGTGTCCCATCCTTCTTTCTCACAATCAATATTGACGCACCTTAAAGAGAGACACTAGGTCTAATAAAACCCTTGTGTAACAGTTGTTGAAGTTGAGCCTTCATCTCGGCGACATATGATAAGGAACGCAAAAAATAGGAGTGGTATCGGGTGCAAATTTAATTGAAAACTCCACATCCCTATTAGGTGGTACACCCAAAAGTTTTTCTGGGAACACATTTGGGAATTCACTTACAATTGGGACTTGATTGATATCCTTCCTTGCTGCTGTTAAGTAAAAAATGTAAGCTAAGTAGGCATCCTCTCCACTTAAAATCAATCTTCGAGCTGTGATGACAGAAATCACATGGTTTCTAATGTTGCATCTTGCTCTAGAAATAAGCACTACATTACCCTCATTAGCTACTAATCGTACACATTTGGCATGACAGTGAATTAACGCATCATGTCTAGATAGCCAATTCAAGCTTAGGATAGCGTGAAACTCATGGAAGCTCAACAAAAACAAATTCGCTGAAAAGATGGTTCACCAAGTTCCAATGAACAATCTTGAATTACTCTATTAACAATAGTGCTATGACCCAGAGGGTTGGTAACCATCATGCTTATCTTGGTAGGGGCTACGTTAAAACTCTTGGAATCTACAAAATTAGTGCAAATATACGAATGGGTTGACCTAGATTTATCAATGTATGAATGTCATTGCTAAATAAAGTAAAATTACCAGTTATCACATATAGAGCCTTTGCATCTTTTTAGGTTCGCATCACATAGGCTCTAGCTGAAACCTTTGAATCTGGATTCACTACTGTCCTTCTTTGAACTCCTTCAGTGGTACCCAATTTCACGGCTACTCTAGATCTCTTTTTAGGCTGTGCTTCATGGACTATTTGCATTGATTGCTCTGTATTTCCTCTGCTTTTGTTTGGTTAATCCCTCACAAAATGATCAGGAGATCTGCATATATAACATGCTCCTGCTACTTTCTAGCAAGTCCTCACATGATTTCACCTACATTTGTTGCAAGTATGAGCCTTTGCCTTTTTGGAGCCACTGGTGCTGGCCATAGAAGTAACTTGATGAACACTTCGATCTTGGTGAAATCCAATGATCTGAAGGTCTCTAGAAGGCACATGAAAAAAGCTATTGACATCATTGGGCCTCTTAAATCCAACCACTGAAAATGGGCCAGTTGCCCCACATTTGTTCCCCTCACGATCTCTAACCGTATTCCTCTCATGGATTGTCATCTTCATCTTTTGGGCCTTATCCATCAAAATAACAAAGTCCTTAATCTCCAGCACAGACAGTAACACTTTAAGTTCCTCATTTAAACCCTATTTGAACCTAATATAAAGGTCCTCATTCCTCGGGACTATCTCTCAGGTGTACTTGCTCAATCTAATGAATTTGCGTTCATACTCCAAAATTGTCATCCTCCATTGCTTAAGCTCTAAAAATATCTCTTCATTTTCTTGACGAAGAGCCGATTGATGTATTTCTCACAAAACTTCTTTTGAAAGAATTTTCAATTCAACTACTCTTGAGGGGTGATGCTTATCACAATGTACCACCACTGGTAAGTTTCTTCTTCAAGCAAATAGACTACACGAAAAAGACTGATGAATGGGGTACATTGTTGTTCTTTGATTACCCGAAAAACTCTTGAAAATCAATTCTCTGCTACCATAGGATCATCATCCTTCCCTCAATGGAACTTCTTAGGTCCCTTTTTTCAAATCTCCTTTACAGGGTCTCCCCGAGATGAGTTTACTGTTGGAGCAGGACGTGTAGGAGCCATTGGTTGTGCTACTTTAGTTGGTCTTTAAGGAATGAAGGATTGAATAGCATTCACAAATCGGTCAAACCAAAGCCCTGTCTAACAGGGCTTCATAGGTTTCGCCGCTCATAACTCTCTAACTCACTCAGGGCCTATGAAATCTAGATTGTGAAGGAGCATTGATCTCAATCCCTTTACCTATATTAATTGAAGAATTTTTTGAGATTAGGAACAAAATTAACTAGAAAATGAAAACACAAGTTAGTATTTCTATAAAGGGACTAGCTAGAGACCTATAACATGTATATCGGGGCCTCCTACTAACTTTAGTCCTCTGAGAATCGAATAAACTAAAGCTCTGATACCAAAAAAATTTAACACCCTAGTCTTTCTAACTAATCGGCAAATGGTGATGTTACCAGAAAAGAAAAAAATTGAATTTGACAAAAAACATTAATTTTATTAATTAAGTGAACCAATATGATTTTAAATAAACAGTCTTAAAATGATGTTTGACAAAGTAGTATATTTTTGAACAAAACCAAAGGAAAATAAAGACAAAATTTTCCAAATTTTCACTTAGTGGATTAAATATCTAAGGCACAATCAAAGTGAAGTAAAAGTAAGCCTTAATTCCAATAACACAAAAGTAAATAAATTGGCCAACTGCCATCAGTCATTATGTACAAACGGTTCAAAAAAGTTCAAATTTGCTTTTACCATAGAATTAGAACACAAGGCACCCTGATTCGAGATACATGTTATGACAAAATAAAGAATGACTCACAAAAGAGTCTGCTGGCTGGCTGAGTTCCTTTAAAAGCCCACTATCTCAACAAATCCTGAATTGGTATGGGAAACTAGGTAAGTTCATAACGAACTTAGTAAGTTCCAAGGATGAATAATAAACTTTTACAACAATCAATAATATATACAATTTACACATAGATACACTAGTATGGTTGTGTACGATCAATTGGCGGATTCATAACTTCAAACACTTAGGTTTCATTGGTGGATATATCTGCCGCTAAATGCAATCACTAGTAACTTCAACTTTCACGGAAGTATTAGTTATGCCTAACTACAACATATACAATTTCACCACAACCAAAGTTAGGTCACATGCGCACACTTTCCACTATTAAGCACAATTCACGCAGATACCTATTCATTTAATCACTATTCACATGCATTAGCATTATCTAACCCTTGCATGCTCTGCATAGACTGTTCATGGATCCCTTCTTTGCATTAGCTTATAATCAACATATCACTTCAGATACCCATGGTTTCATATCCATGGTAATGCTCCATTTAGCCAGTATTTCATATACCCAACAGAACCTTCACAAACCCGCCTTGTTAATTCAAACACTTATGTGTTCCCCCGCAAGGTCGGGGTAGTCACCAATCGCGGTTTGCATTCGTATGCTTTAGGTAAATCTCATATCGTATCAAAATCTCCATACATTTCTACCATCACATCTCAATAGTTTGCACCATTTCCCCCTTCCACCATTTTAGTTATTAAGCTTGTGCTCTAAGGAAGTTGTTCATTTACAACCATTCATGCATATACTATTATCATCATTTTAGTTGGTTAACACAAACATGCACAATTGGTTTTAAATAAACTTACTTACATGAAAGACAACATTATCATAAAATTAACTGGGATTTAACAAGAAGACAAGTGAAAGGAACTCACCAAAGATCACCAGAAAAGCTTTGCCTATTCTACGAGTTCTTTTCCCTTTGCACTCGGGCCTTCTACCATTTCTTTAGCTAAATAAAATTTAACACTCTATTTGGTACAAAACAACTGAACTTTAACGTAAAAACAAGAATCGAAAACATGCAAACGTTAACTAGAAGGAAGTTTCCTCCCTTCTGACCATCAGTAGAAATCTATATAAATGGTTCCTACAACCCTACCATTCCTTGGATATTTAAATAAAGAAGAAGTCAAGAATTTACCAACAATTGACTTGAAAAAGTAAGTTACCGATCAAGCAGAAGGTTGGTACCTTCTTCACATACACTAGGGTTCTCTTGAAAGAACAAGGATGAGTAAAGAAACGGAAAAAATATTTCTCCATTAAGCTTTCCTCTATTTATATAGGAATTAGCCCATAATTCCATTGTAACGGGTTACCTAATCACTTTACATGCACACACAGTTCTACTCATCACACATGATTGCACTAATTAGACACAATTCCACTAATCAGACATCATTAACGAGGCTCTACAGGTGTCATGAAAAATGAAACATTTCCTACTTAAGATGTTTCTTATACGTATCCTACCAATTGCAGATTCTAAAATAACAGATCTATGCGCCACAATTTAACTCGCTAAATGTAGAAAAGTAATCCATAAGAGAAACTTCACCAAAAGAAACATGTCAATTCTTGCGAATTTGACTAGCTTATACATGAATCATCACTAAGCTCACTTGGTCAACCGACCAAAACATGGACTAAAATTACTTAGGGTGTGACATTTTTAGGGATGCATATATAATGTTCCATATAACTAATGATATCTACTTCTATTTTGTTTGTTTTTATTGGCCTTGAGTGAACTTCTATATCTTTTGAATGCATGCATAGAAGACTTTGTTTTCCATGCTTTAGATTGGTTTTTTGGTGATCTTATATTGACTTAATAGGCTAGCTTAAAATATTGGTTGTTATGACATGTTAGACCTTATTTTTGAACATGTTATATGAGCATAGATTCTGCTTTTAATCTATTTTTTTCAAGCTTAGCTTGTTAAAGTCTAGTTTGGAGGTGTCTTGATGTTTGTTCTCGGCTAATAAAATGTGATTTTTTTCAAATCCCAAAGTTTGATATTTGTTATGGTGTAGTGGGTGAACACTCGAGAAATTAGTTAAAGTTTAAGAATGTGCAATATTGTAAATGGCTTTAGTACTGTCTAAGTGGTAGCTTAACAAAATTAATATTAATTACATTATCACGGTGGCTTAAGCCGCCTGAGTGGCTCTTACCAAAAAAAAACTAATAACTCCAGTATCGCCAAGGTAGGAGTTGTTGTAGCCTAGGCGACAACTTAATGTACTATTACTCTTTTTGGCTTTACTTAATTTCTTATAAATTCCTTCAGGATTTGAGTAACTGTTATCAAATTAATTAACATTCCTATATTTTACAAATTACCTAGCTCTTTTGTTTTAATTGACACTATAAGATTTTTGAACTTTTCTTTGAAAGCATAATACTCATTTTGAATAGGCTTTAAATATTTTTAAAACATTTTATTATTTTTTGTTAATTATTTTGATAAACAAGATATTGGTTTTTGCCTCTAAAATGTTTCGGTAGTCTCTCATATTCGTATTAGCCACTTAGACAGTGAGGGGCATTATAATTAGTGGAATTAGAGTTAAAGTTTAGTCAATTCTAGGATTTAACCGAGCATAGCATCTAAAAGTACACACCTCTTTGGAAAATTCAATGGTGTATTGTGATCTTGAAAATAGAGAAGCGATCCATGAAGAAGTATAGAGTAATGCTCCAAACTTGGAGCAAGGGAGGAATCAACCACCTCTGGCATAGGAAGTACCATTTGTACTTGAGGGGCCCCAGAGAGAATACGTTTTCAAAATGATGAATAAATGGTATCCTCAATCGGGGTTGTTCCCCCAACCCCAAGATCCCAACTCCTCTCCCTATACCTTAAGTGATACCTCCTACAACACAACTTCAGGCCCCTGAACTGACACCTTGACCCCCATATGAAAAGCTTTATAAGTATAGAGCTAAAATGTTTAAAGGAACTAAAGATGGTGACCCCTCTCTAGCTTAGTATTTGCCAGAAAACACTCAAAAAAGTATCAAAAAACTTCAATGCACACTTAATGATTGTCTGAGGTGTTCATCTCTCTATTAAAGGAAGAGGCACGCCAATGGTGGGTCATGGTGACTACAGTAACTCTGAAGGACTGAGTGGGTGTGTTGGATTTGGTGCCCTAAGCGTAGTACTTCAATCTGTACACTTGTAATTTTTTTTGAATAGATTGGTTATCAAAATTATTAATGAATTACATTAATATCCTTTGTATAATGTCCTCACGTGGTTTTTGCATGTAAAGAAAAATAGAAAAAAAAATTATCTCACTGGTTGTCTAATGTTTAGCTAATACTAATCGGTATTACATGGTCGGATCATGATCATGGTCGGATCATGATATGAAATGACAACTTATATTAGTAGACGGACCTAAACGTGTCCTTAGTCTAATCAGAAATGAGAAAACTGATTGAAATACTAATATGACATATATGAAGCCTGATTGGGGAGATGCTTTGCCTTGGGCATCGAATGACTTCCAGAAGATAGAGACATAGATGTCACTGACTGGATTGACAGTGCATCATACTGGAACCAAGCAGAATAGATCCCGAATCCATTAATGGATTTATTCACTTTTGACATTCATAATGTGGCATACCTTAATCCTGAGTTGATGATGGGCTATGAATGCGTGACTCGTGTAATTTGATGTAAGTAAAAGCCTGAGTTCAAATAGATAAGGAACCAAAAGCCATCAAAACCACTGAGTATTTTCTAGTCAGTGTACAATTCTGATCGGATTATCATCAGTTTTACCATTGAATTATTTAGCTTCACTTTTCTAAATCTTATTAATTGGATGTCTATGAACATTTATAGAATTTTGAGGACAAATGGGTGCCATAGAAGACACAGTCGAGGGTGGAGGTTGCGGAGCCATGAGATTAGCTCACATAAACTCTAAGAATCATTTGTTCATCTTTTAAAAGAAAACACCTCGTATTTCACTATCTGACTTTTATGGAATGACACACTATGACTAGCGCCTTGATCGGAAGCAGGAATGTTAACATTTACCTCATCTGATATGACACGATTAGACTCGACTGACATATTATATCTTAAAGAAAATAGAGTCAAATCGGATCATATTGCATCAAACTATCCCAGGTTAATGAGACATGTATTTATAGAATCAACACATGCTATGTTCAGTTCTAGAATTGAATAAACTGTAGCTCTGATACCATTAAGTGTAACACGCTCACCCATCACCGTCACTAGAATCAAGTTACGGAATGCTACAGTACAAAACGAAACAATTATAAGCAATTAATAGTAAAAAATTCAATTACTCTAATCAATTCAATCACAAAATACCGTTTAAAAATTTTCCCAAGTATTATATAAGCTTACTTGAACTCTAATGTGGACCCGATAACAAATAAGGATTAAATTGCAACATATTTAGAAGATAAAGGAAATTGTGTAAAACAGCCCTAGGTTGTATAACTCTCTAAAGTTGTATGGATCAAATTACAAAATTTCATGAAAAGTCACACGACCTTGTGGTTGGGTCCTGAAACAAATTGAGGTAGTGTGAAATCTAAATATCCAATTCTATAGTGCTCACACGACCGTGTGATAATCGGGAACCATGTGGTACACAAATAGGCTATTTGATGCTTGTTATAAGTCCAACTATTAAAAGTGACCTAAAATGTATTTTGGTCAGTATAAACCTGTTCAAAACATATCAATACAATGCCAAAATATAACATACAACATTTCCCTAAGCATCTAACCAATATACCACATTTGGCACCAAATCACAAAAATAGAACATGGTTCCATACCAACCATTGCACCTATTTATAACATTACATAACACCTATCCAATTCATACCACAAGTTAATTCATATGTACATAACCTATCATATTTTTTCACCCATATTTGAACATCCATTAACCAAATATGAACATAAGAAATTTATCATATCCATAATTTACCATGGGAGCTCAAATTTAACAATGCCACAATATGCTACAAAGCATATTTAACATTACAACCACTTGACAATCATATGTACATGCCATATATAATCGGTTTAAGAATATCAAAAGTCTACTAAATTAGAAGATAGATAGTGTGAGCTTCTTGTAGGTATGATCGACACATTCCAAATGTCCAAAATCTACAAGGAAAGTGGTAACAAGGGAGTAAGTATTACAAATACTTAGTAAGCTCATACAATGTAAAAAATTAACTTACCACAATTAATAATCATATGTTAAACCATGTGCAAGCTAAGTTTACCTATAATACCAACAAAATTCCACAATGTGAGATTATATACTATATCAAACATAAATAATATGCATCAAGTACAAAGCTTGCCATTTTATAATGTTTAACTAACATTTAACCACATTTCTTCCATCTATGTATACTAAAAATTTTATTATTCAAATCGTTCATTCCACCTTATTTGAACATTAAATTGACTTTGTAACTTACCAATTCTACATTTCATATCTTTTGTATTACTTGATGAAATATCGTAAAGGAACTCAATACACTGGAGTTAGGTTACCTATTCGGGCTAAACCTTTTATCAGCACATCAAATAGCTTGGCAAAAACTATAAATATACATGTCAAGTTACCCATCCAAGCTAAACCTTTAAAATGACATCAGGTTCCTCGTTCGTGCTAAATCTATGTCACATGTATCTTTGAGTCCACGAAAAATGCTAGATCTCGATAATCATCGGTAATTAACCACATTTATTGCTCATTCAATCTGATCATATATTCGTGTTAGGTTACTCATTTGAGTTAAACCTGTGTCACATGTATCTTCGAGTCCGCAACAAATGTTGGATCTTGGTAATCATCTAAAATCAACTTGTAACCATGTGTATGATACTGTTACCAAGTTTCATCAGGGTAATTCCATCATATAAGTTCATGTTATTTTATTTCAATTTAATCCTTTCTCACCCTTTTGTACTAAATTGTAAACAATCCAAAGTTCACTAAAACATATATTGTATATAACATTCACAATATAATATAAATGAGGAATAAAAAATATAAATACACCATATGAACTTACCTGGAAAATGAAAACTACAAAGTGACAGGGACTAATATGTAATTTCTCTTATTTCTTATTTAACTTCCTATTTATTTAAATCCCTATCTATAATGATTAATTGCCCATTATCAAGACCAATTATCTTATAACATATTATTCAAGGCATATGACAAATTAATTTCATTTTACATAATTCCTTTAAAGTTTTGCATTTTATTCAATTTAGTCTCTAAAACCAAAACTATCATAAATTTCACATTTAAGCCCCATTTTTCATTTTGATTTCAATTTCATCCCATTATAGCCCTCTAAATTCAAGAATTATAAAAAATTCATGTCAATTTTGAAATATTTTCATTTTAGTCCCTAAACTAAAAAGTAACAAATTTCATTTTACAAATTAGTCTGATTACATTTACAAGCTTCAAATTCTACCATTAAACATTAAAAAACTCAAAAGCCATTAATGAAAACTATTAAAACCTTTGACAAGTTTATGATTTAGTACCCGTGATAACTAGATTAAGCTATAACGATCTCAAGAACATAAAATTTACGAAAAATTGACTTGTTTAGGACTTACATGCAATGGACGAAAGTATGAGTATCAACAATGGCTTTCCTAGTTTCATTTGATGAAGAAACAATGATGAGAAGGAGAAAAATGATGAAGAAACACTTTTTACCTTATTTTAGCATATGTTTAATCTTTTATTAAACATTATTTAACATATTTTTCAATTACTTAGTGTCCATACCATATGCTACCTTTTAAAAGTGGTTAATTGCCACTTAAATCCTTAAACATTTACCCTTTAAACCCTTTTAACTAAAATAAATCAATAGTGATTGACTTTTATGGTTTTTTGATTTAGTCCTTGTACCCTAATTAACCATCCAATCACTAAAATTTCTAGACCAAAATTCAATTCACCTATACAAAAACTCTGAAAACATTCAATAAAAATATTTACAGGCTTGATCTACGAAAATGAGGTCTTGATACCTTATTTTCCAAAACCTCTGACTTTAGGGTCGAACTACTTGTGTTTTAACTAACTGTCTAATTAGTAAATTTTTCTTATAAAAATTTAATATAACACTAATATTGACTTGTAAATATTAAATAATAATATTTACGAACTCACTTGTCAAAATTGGGGTTCCAAAACCACTATTTTCAACGCAACTAAAAATGAGCTATTGTAACATATATTTCAATATCATTCATATAATCGATCATTTTCATACATTTGTACCTTGTACTTATGTAACATCGTGCCCATCGAAACCCTAGTGTTCAAATGATGTCTATGGAAGTAAGGCACAAAGAGTAACTTTTGAGTGTGTGTTAAGTCTAAAAATTTTACTAAGTATAAGAATTCTTTGATCAAGCCTTTAACGCCCTAGTTCTAGCCAGCAAAAGAACTAGAGTAGTCTTTGAAAAGTACGACTGGCAAATTGAGAATTACCCAAGTGCTCTTTCTGGCGTATATGGGGGTGGACACAATTGTGTGTTCAAGATGTTAAGATCTTCATGCTAGATTATTGTGATTTTTTGGAAGAAGGATGTGGTCTGATAAATAGATACTGAAGGTATAAGCCCATGTCAGAAGTAGTACACCCTTTTCTCCATGATACTATACATGTTAAGTTATAAAGTGATTTGGTTAGGCACTAACCAAATGTGAACCATGATAGTTAAAAGAGAAATAGAAAGTACTCAATTAGTTTCCGTGGAAGTTAATGACCTTTCATAAGACAAGTCAGTAGTGATGTGACATTTGTCAAGTTCCAATAAAGACTTGGACTATTTTAATAGGTTTTTAACTTGAAATAAAAGGGAGTTCTCTTCTACTCTTTTGAAATATTGAAATCTAAGGCTGGAGGTAAGGAGAAGCATCTTTTTTTAAGTTAGATTTGAAACTTTGGATTCTTCTAGAAATTTCTCCATGTCGAGGTAAGTTTTATGGCTCTAAAAAGTAGATCTGCATGAATGTCAAAAGAAGTAAGGCTTTGTTTATGGGTTATTTGTGTTTAAGATGATGAAAAGGTTATCCAAAAGGGCTTTTATAGTGTTCTTTTGTTTTAAGAGGCAGTGGTTGCTGCAACTCCTGAAAGGAACATGGATCTGGAGCTCAAGCTATTATACATTCTTGTCGTTAGTTCTTAAGCTGAGTCTCGTATGTAAGGTAGTATTTGAAATGTTTCTATAGAAAATAGTCACACTTTGAACGCTAAATGAGTCGTATATGTATAGTTCATGAGGAATCTAATAGGTTAAACATGAGATGGATATTCTAATAATGAAATAAGGTTGTATGGGTGCTTTTGGAATGTATGAGATTATGTGAATTAAAATGTGTGTTAATTTCTGTATTGTGTCAAAGTATGAAAGATCTATTAAGTGAGTCTTTGTTTGTCTTCGTGGATTCTTCTGAAGGGGTATGTCAGGACTTTAAACACGATCCTTTGAAAGAAAAAGTCCATGACACCATATCGTGTAAGACCATAGTTGGTGGGTTATGGAATCATATGGAAAGAACTAAAGATTATTACCTAATGGGGTTTTCTGTGTGACCTAAGACAATGAGGGGAAAACCTCACGTAATGTGAGTCTAGGTGAATCCTTATCGTGAACATGCTAGAATAAGGAAGCCTTTGTGGCAATCTATAAAATGGAAGCCTTTGTGGCGATCTATGGTAAGGAATGCCTTCGTGGCACATGGATGCTGGATTTGATGGGAATCCATCAAACTCATGGTCTTCACCATAATAAACACACGCTGGCTCGATTGCTTTCATCTCCTGAACTATAATTAGTCTTTTTATTATTTTGATCATATTGGTTAAAGATGATACCTGAGCAATTAATGAAGTGATTGCATCAAGTTCTATGGTGCCAATAGCTCTTCTGTTAGTCCCAAATTATGTGGTAGGATATTGATAATCATTGTTGGCAATCCATTCTAAAATTTCATATGCTCCATTTTAAGATTTATCCAACAATGTACCATTGGTAGAAGCATCAACTACCATCCTCGTATGTTTATTCAACCCATTACAAAACATCTCCATCTATGTCCAGTGCTAAAAACCATGCATTGGACATTTCCAAAGTAGTTCTTTAAATCTTTCCCAAGCTTCATACAACGTTTCATCCTTTGATTTTCGAAAAGACGTGATGTCATCTCTAATCTTGGCATTCATATTTTGCAGATTATACCATAGAAAAAACCTCTGGCAAAGATCATTTCATGATGCCACTGTCCCCGACAACAAAGCATTCAACCATGCTCTTGCTCGGTCTCTCGAGGAATATGGAAACAATTTAAGTCTCAGGGCATCTTCAGGAACACCCTGTTATCTAAACAAGTCACAGACTTCTAGAAAAAGTCTTAAATGCAATCGTGGATCTTTAGTAGGCAACCAACTAAACTATCCCATTATTTGTAACATCTGAAACATCACCAGTTTCAATTAAAAATGCAGAGCTTGAATGTGTGGTCTAACTATCCCTTGATTAAAATCATCCAAAAATAGCACAACATGTTCACGAATTAGCCTGTCTCAGTCGTCTTTCACGCAATGAATAGGAAGATCAAAATCCTGATTATTTGGGTTTGATGGATCATTCAGACTATGATCATTCCCGTCACTAGCCATGTTATGCACTTCTCTTCTTCTTCTTCGGAAAGTTCTCTCGATCTTAGACTTAAAAAGATACTATTCGTTAACAGGAATTACTCTACTCATGCACTGGTAACAAACCTATAGAAATTAAAAACAACTAAGTTAAATAAAACTAATGGAATTAGATGAGATAATAACAAAACCAAATTTCACCAAATTGTCGATCCCAGACAATAGTGCCAAAAACTTGTCGTGTGTGAATATGCTAAGTGAATTGTCCAAGTGTACACGTCAGATCAAGTAATAAAGTGATAAGTAAGATCATCTCTACAGGGATCGGTTAGGTATAAACTGATCAAGTTATTATAAAGGAGTGTGTTTAATGCTATAGCGAAAATAATAATAATGCAGAGATAATTAAGGAATACTGATGTGTGTAATATGTGAATTCTAACAAATAAATGAAAATGCTATGGCAAGACAAGAGTAAATATGCAATAGAAATTACGAGAATGATTACGTGAATAATATGTAAGCAAGTAACAACTAAGGATGTGAAAATAGAGATGCTACAGAAAAGGTTAAAGGATCTATGATATTGAATCATAAGGCTGGGATTACCAAGAATCTACCATCATTAACCAAGAATGCCTTGACAAGTTCAGTCTTATTCTACTGCTCGTAATAGTTCTACTGTAGTCTTATTCTTTCGAGAGCTAGGCCTTGAGTTACTTCACCTAGGGCACTATATGTCTATAGGCTTTGAGTTTGGTTGCTACTATTGTTCTTCTCCTTTCTGTACAGAACACTGCTCTATGTCTAGAGTCTGCTACAAGTATTCTTTCGAGTACTCACTCATATAATTCAATTTCGATCTAACTAACCTAACCTTGTCAGAATTAGATTAATTTTATAATCATGCTACATATTCACCTAATTCTAGAGATTACACACACACTATTCATAAATACTATTAAATGAAATAGTAAATTAAAACTAATCTAAGTCGTGGCCAATAATGGAAATAAAAGTTTCATCAAGTAATCCCAACCTTATGAGATTTAGCTCATGGGTTGGTGAATAGAAACCAGATTCAAAATAGTAATCAACATCATTTCCTTAAATCAAATTATGGAAAAAAAATAAAGAATTAAAGGGAGAACTCAGAAAGATAGCTTTTGCCTGTCCAGCCCACAACTTTGGCTATAAAATGTCCTCCGATGACCAGGATGGATTGCCTTCGTCTTCCCCTTTGCATTTCCATTTTTTATGCAACCGCTACCCTCTATTTTCGTTTAAGGGATTTCTCCTCCCAAAAATGACTCTCCAATCATCTACCCCCTATTTTCATCTAAGGGATTTCTCCTTCAAAAATGACTCTCCAACCGTCTACCTACTTTTCTGTTTTTATTTTGGGTTTTATATCTCCTTCTTTAGGGTAGACCCATGATCCCATGATCCCATGATCTTTTTCCTCTTTTTTAGGCAGACTTTTTTGGTACACATACAATAGGCCTAATAACGGTTAAGTGTTGACTGGGTCACTTCTTGGCATTGCCATGATATTCGTGTTGGCAAACTATCCAACCTTTTGCCACAACAAACATTTACTTCTTTACTTCTTTTCCTCATTCAGCACCTGCCACTTAGCAAACAAATCCTTCTTGCAAACAATTAGAAGTAACATGTAATAACATTTAAAGCACAGTCCAAACCTTTTAATGCAATTTCCTAAAAACACTAATGGAAAATCTTAAAATGCAACTCAACTTACCTAAGTACAGACAATTAACTAAGTCTAAAGACATAAAATATAACTCTTTCCAAGAGTTATCACGCCCCCAAAACTAAGTTATTGCTTGTACTCAAGCAAGATATGCATGAATGCATATATACAAGAGTTTTCCATCGCACATAACCACCTTGAACTGCTAGTCTACTCAAAGAATAATATATACATCAGTTCTCAGTAATCTTCTTTCTCTAAAAACTTTTTTAAGTGTCAAAAGTTCACTTAACAAAGGTAGAAAAAAATTTCATCCTTAAAACAAAATTTCCTAAGTGCTCATGTGTGCTTTTTGGCCATAGCAAGCATCTTTTAATTCACTTAGTTCATTTGTTACCTAAACTCAAGTTGCTCGAAGCCTACTCAAAATGTATGTATATTATTCATATTTTTTTCTTGTTTGTTTATTTTGTTAAAGACTAATGTAGGGGATTTAGCATGTCACAAAATTCTTTGACTCGATAATCACAATAGAGCAAACACTAAATTACCAAGTATTAAATCATGTTACAATTTAAATAAAAATCACTCTTGAAGCTAATGCTTTTAACTTAGAAGATGGAAGGAGCAAACACTACCTCCTTAGCTACTCAGCCTATTACTATAGTAGAATGCCCTTTTGTTTTTCATTACACACTCTTACTCAAACTCACCTTTCTAGTCAACAGCACAATAGAGCAAACAAAGTAATGCTAACTTACTTGGCAACTCTAGGCCTTGGAGTGCCTATTGTCCTTTATTTAAGTAATGTTTTGGAAATTTGACTGAGTTTGGCTTCAAAAGTCCCTAAGTTTAATAAAAGACACTCATTATAGTTGAAAACTAACTAAGGTTAGGACATCTCATGTTTAGGAGTTAATTTTCAAGCAACTCTCCTAAGCTAAATTCACCTAATCCACTGTCACATATTCTAGGTGTATTGAAGAATTTAAGCTCATCATCAAACATCATAAGTAAAGTTTGTACTCATTATAGGCAAAATAAACCGTGGCAACTATGTGTGCCATAGAAAAATGAATGACAGGTGAATCAAAAATTAAAACATGCTCAACTAACTATTTAATGCAGTATAAATGCTTAACACACCCCTAAACTTAAGAGATGCATTGTCCTTAATGCATGTACGAATATACAATAGAAAATGTCATGGAAAAATAAATGAAATGCATGATGTATGGAAGGGAAAAGAACTTCCCTGGCTTAGACCGGAGAGTAGTTGCTTCATTCTGTCTTGCGAGTGGATTTACATGCACTGTGTTTACACCGCATTTTCCTTTTCAATGATTGGAGTGGCACGTTCTCTTGTTCATCACCAGATTTGGTGATTTCATCAATAATCTAATTGATCTTATGATCCTATTAAATCATAGGTTTAGTAAAGGGAGGTGTAAAAACTATAGTGCTATCCACTGGTGGTGTAGGTGTGGGATTTACTTCTTCTTCCTCCTCACTATCAGCTGCAAAATTGACTTATTTTGTAATTGCTGTTCAATTTAGTTTTTTTTATTTTCCTAATTAATTTTAATAATGTAATTGTTATTGTTTTTT
>JABFAF010267633.1:0-15958 GCA_013677275.1 Gossypium schwendimanii | reverse complement strand
TATACATGAACAACATCATTTGAAATCATCATTTTCATGAACATAGATATACTTTCATTGAACATTTCCTTTTCAATCATTTTAATAGATTCATGAAATAAGTCATTTGAACATTTACCGTTTCTTACCTTTTCATGCATGTTGAACCATTTAGAATAACATCGGATACGTGGGAAAGCTCACACAAAGTGTGCTAAACATATAGTCGTAATATTTCCGTTTCCTTTACATCGTTGCTCACTTGAGCTATGAAATGGGTTTGCTCACACCAGTTGTAGGTCAAATGTAAGCTGCAGATGTTGCTCACACAAGCTGTAGGGTATCCGCAACAAATGTAGGACCTTAGCCATTGGTAGGACATTCAAGACCAACACCTGAAACATGGTAACCCTAATGACATGTCATTTGTATCCTACGTATTCCTATGTTTCAAACGGGACACAGTAACCATCGTAACATTGTTGGATTTCCATAATTTATTTACATGATGAATAACACAATAACATTTAGATCAAAATAACATTAAAACGTTATCTAATCATACGAACTTACCTCGATGACAATGACGTAGAAAGGAGATTAACTAATTAGAGGCTTTAGCTTTTCCTCGATCTAGATTTGCACAAGGTCTATTTTAAACTAAATAAGAAAATTCAATCCATTTAATACTTATACTATTCAATTCAGTCCAAAATTCATACTTTTGCAAAATTACACTTTTACCCCTAATATTTTAACTTCTTTACAATTTGATCATTAAGCTCGTAAATTTAAATTTAAGCAATTTCATCCACATTTAATGCTAGCCGAATGCACTAGGGACCTATATCAACCCATATAAATCAGCATTTAACAATTTTTACCATGGAATTTTACTATTTTTATAGATAAGTCCCTAAATGATAATTTCATCAAAAATCCATTTACAAAACTTGTTTACTTAACAACAAGGACTCACAATCTTTCAATAAACTTCAAGAATCATGCAAACATGTCCATTTAAAAACTCTAAATATTTAAAAATTTTGCAAATTAGTCCCTGGTCTAGCTAGATTAAGCTACAACAACTTCAAAAACATAGAAATCATTAAAAACAAGATTAAAAATTAATCACATGCAAAGAGAAAGCTTGGTCAAACCTTCAATCTTCTTTGATGGAATTTCTAAACTTATTTTCTATAGAAGAGAGAGACTAAAAAGATGACTGCTTTTGTTTCTTTAACCTTTCTTTAACTTATTTATTAGTTTACCAAATTAACCTTAAAAATCTCCTAATTTGTATCCATCTTTGTCCACCACTAATAATAATGGTCTAATACCATATAAATCCCCCTACTTTAAAATTTCATAGCTAATTGATACCTGTAACTTTTAGAATTCTACTTTTGCACCTTTTACAATTTAGTCATTTTCACTTGATTAAGCATGCAAATGTAAAAATTTCTTAATGAATTTTTTATACAATCTTTGTAATATTCCATAAATATTAAAATAAAAATAAAATAAAAATTTTCTCGTCAGATTTGGTGTCCCAAAACTACTGCTCCAATTTCACTAAAAGTGGGTTGTTACAACCTATCTTATGACCTCACAGCTCAGACTAGCTTGGGGTGAACATGATCACGAATGGGAAATACCAATTTTGAGTTAATTTCCACCTTGAGGACTTCCAGGTTTTGTCAGGTCCAGGTTTTGTTTCACGTTCTTCTTTTCCCAAATAGCTAATCTGTTGAGTAACCCTACAAACAATTAATATATCATACCTTCACTAGCTAATCCTCAACAGAGGGATTAGTTCATCATGGCTTTCATAAACAACATAAAATAGATGAAATAATTAATCACAATGAATGAATTGAAGTAAAGAGTTTAAGAAAAGCCTGATTGATATTGATAATAAATGTGAATCCACAGAAGTTGATCCCCTTAACAATTCAGATCTCTTGAAATAAAACAAAGATGAATAAACTAAAATCTAAAAAACCTAAGAAAGTAAGAAAATAAAACCAAATCAAAAGAAAGAATCTAAGCTAATGGAATGTGTCCATAACATTTGCCAAATGAGCCTATTTATAGCCTTCAAGTGGCCCTCGTCCTTAACCCTAGGTCAACTAACATCCCCGAGCTTTAGGTTTGATTGTGCAAACCAAAATGCCCTTACTACATGTTTATTTTCAATCCAAGAGTCACTGTCGTGATAAACTAGGACTTGTGCTGGTGGTAGTATGCTCCTCTTTGAGACATCTTTAGGGGTATGTCGTGACATTATCAGTTCGTGTTGCGACATCGAAGGCAAACATGAGTTTTCTTCCATTCTATTCCCTATTTTGTGACATAGTGACCAATATTCATTTAATACGCCTTTTAATGATCTCCTACACACTCACAAAGTGTGTTAGCTCGCCCTTGGGCCACTTACCACTATATTTCTCCTTCTCTCACCTTCCTTGTCCCTCTATATGTAGGAAGTCATAGCATGATATAGTAACTACAACTAGCCTTACGAGTTTTTGTGAGCTAATGAATGATTTTTTTCTTGTATTTTGCAACTTTGTGACTTTTCTTTTTTCAATACATCTCACTCATCAATTTTTTTTTGCTATTATACGAATTTTTCTACTCATACTAATTTCCTTTTTAGATTTCCCTTTTTGTTTTGCACATTAGGCTATCTTATAGTTCCTATATCACTCCAACCTTTCCTATTTCCCTTTTTGGATTTCTATAATCGTGCAGTGTAGGGTCAAAGAAAAAGGGCAAATACAAATTAATCTGTTCAGGCTGGGGCTTGTAATGAGGTTCATCAAGAAGTGTCAACAGGCTCAAAAATTGGTACTAAAGGTGAAAACAAATAGGTCAGCTTTTTGCCTCTGGATGTGTTCCAAACAAATTCCTTAGGTCATCCCTAATTCTCTCAACAAGCACAAATTTAATCAACCAAACAAATACAAATTCAACCATTTATCATTCGTACTAGCATGCACGTTTCCTTATATTTTTTATATCACTTGGTATATTTGATTGCTTAATGCTCATTTATAGTGTAACATATAGAACTTAGTAGTCTAATAATAAAAAATTTAAAATCACCTACCATCATACCAAATTTAAAATCACCTATGTACCTACTCCTTAGCCAATCGCTTGTATTTCTATAAGCTCAAGCACACCAAAGAAAAACATAAAAAAATTTAATATAAACAAGTTTCATATGTTAACCTCACACTTTAGTTGACACATTGTCCTCAATGTGTAGCCCATAAATAGATAAGGAAAGAAGTTACCCAATTGATCGTGGTTGCTCCACCTGCTAATGATGGGTGCTTCCTCCTTTGATTGTGTTAAGCTCAAATTGTTTGTGTCTTCTATGTGTTGGGTTTTTTTTAAAGAAAAAATTAAACAAACTACGAAGTAAAGAATTATGTATGTATGTATCCCTAATCCTAAAAATAGATTTACATCACCCTAAAATTTAATACAATCCCTAAAATAATTATTTATTAATAAAAAGGACAAATAAAGAAATAAGCATTCAATTTTCCGAATTCGTCTACTCCTAATCCTACAAGATTACTCTTGAATATTAGTCCTCATCGTCCTAAAATCCTATTTTTCCCCTTTTCTTTTTTTTCTGTAGAAGAACAAATTGCTTGAATAAATCATCACAGAGTAATTTCCTTGAGGGGATTCATTGTTTTATCCATCCGTTCAAGGGGTACTCCTGGGCTTTTAACTAATTTTGTAATTAGATGAGGGAAAAATATTCCCTTCCCTAAATTCCTTGTACAATCAACCATGTTCTTATATATCCATGTTCCAATACATATTTACTTTTTTTGGAGGATCTCATATGTTATGATCACTTGAATTGGACTAATCTTGGACATCTTTATTATAGGCCATATTCTCGAACATACAAATTTCATCCACATCTTGGCTTTTAGTGTCATTGGCTCTTAATTGAATGTTTCAGGTATTGATGTCCCCATTCGATATGTCCATATCTCTTTCACTTTCGTTAGGAATCTCAATATTTCCTCTGTATCAATGTCTCTAAATTCTTTCAAATATGTTTTATATAGATAATCATGATAATAATATGATGCATCATAAATTTGGCTAATACTCATCTCAATTACCGGAACATTAACCCCTCTAACTTTACAAAGGAGCACATCTCATAGAACGGCCTAGTTGCTTCCCTTTATGCTAATACTAGATAAAATTCTTACACTACAGGAATTATTAGGGGTTATTCGGTTGGTAGAAGAAATTTTGTCCATTCCCTTTCAGTTGTGTTTTCCCATATCCCTTTGCAATTCCTCATTAGAGGGTCAAACCCTTGTTCTTGAATAAAAGTGTAGGACTGTATTTATTGCAAATACTTATCCATGTCACCTTCTTGAAACTCAATAGCTAGGTTTGAAGCGCTTGCGCTGAAACTAGCCATTTGATAATATCTTCTTATTATGGTAACAATTTAACCTTTGTTGCTGATAAAAGAGGGTTGCCTGCAATTTAATCCTTGTTAGTGATAACATAAGGTGGCCATCTGACCTATTTATAGATTACAAAGAAAGAATAAATTATTCAAGAGTTATAGTATTGTTCTACTAAATAAGTAGCTAAAGAACAAGAATCCTAATATAATTCAGCTACGAAAACATCAATAGTTAGGTTAGTTTGGAAAATAGAGTTATGCAGTGGTGTCACGACATCCCTCGGTGATGTCGCAATGTCAAGGGTAGATTTCATAATCAAAATTTTATTCTTTGTAGCGACATTCTGGAGTTGTGTCGCGACATGACGAACAGATTCCTCTATGTTTCTAGAAATCCATACCTGGGATACCTTTTTTCGTATCATTCTTCGGGTTTGTTGGTTTTTCATTGATTCCTTGGAAATCCAGCGCTACATTGCAAGGTTTGTTCTTCCACTACAGTATTAATAGTTCCCCCAAAATAATGTTTTACTCATTGGCCATTAACAATGAAGGGTTGACAACATTTTTCGATTAACTCTATTGTCCCATGAAGAGTTACCTAATGTATTGTATATGGACCTGTCCATCTTGAGTTAAGCTTTCCAAGGAATAGTTCTAACCTTGAGTTGAATAACAGTACTTTATGTCCTAGTTAAAATTAACACTTTCTGATATTTCCATCATGTCAAAGTCTATTCTCTCCTTGTATATTTTAGTATTTTCATAAGCCATAAATCAGAATTCTTCCCATTCTTGTAGTTGGAATAGTCTTTCTTTTTTAGCTAATTCTGGATTTAGATTTAACTCTTTGATCACCCAATATGCCTTACTTTCCAATTTAATTGGTAAGTGACAATTCTTACCATAAACAAGCTTATATGAGGACATGCCTAAGGGAGTCTTATATGCTATTTTGTAAGCCCAAAACACATCGTTTTGCTTGGCTGCCCAATTTTTCCAACTTCGGTTTATTGTTTTCTCCAAAATCTACTTTATTTCTCGATTAGATA
Organism: Gossypium schwendimanii; assembly: GCA_013677275.1. Classification (NCBI taxonomy): domain Eukaryota; kingdom Viridiplantae; phylum Streptophyta; class Magnoliopsida; order Malvales; family Malvaceae; genus Gossypium; species Gossypium schwendimanii. The sequence continues at coordinate 10,465 of JABFAF010267633.1, read as the reverse complement.
ATTCTTCTTGCCCATTAGCTTATGGGTGATATGTTGTTGTCATTCTATGTCTTATGCTTTACTTGGCCAATGCTACTTAAAATTTCTTACTCCAAAAGTGAGATCCTTCATCGCTGACCAATGCTTGTGGTGTACCAAACCTGGCTAATAGGTTTCTCCTTAGGAATCTCACTACGGATTTTGTATTATTAGTAGGTAGTGCAACAGCTTCGACCTATTATGAAACATAATCTACAACCAAACTTAATTTTTTGATTCATAGACTATCTATGTAACATCCGAAAAATTAGGGGTGAGTAGAATCAGGTTTGTGAATTTTGACATTATCTTTATGTTCTTAGTAAATAAATGAGTTAATGGTTTGTTGGATAAGTGTAAGTGAAACATTCCTTGAAACTCAAGTTCAAATACCTTCTATCGTACCATTTTTATTATTTTGCAAAGTTTACCTCAAACCCTAGCATGTCACATGGAATGTTTTTAAAATAAATATTTAAAAATTATTTCAAGAATGAGAAAAAGCCTAATGCTTGAAAGAAAAATGAGAAAGCATAGAAATTAAATGAGGTCCCAAGTTCGAATCCTTTCCCTTGCGAAATAATTAAATTTTGCAAAATCTTTTGTTTTTATAATGTGTGTGCCATCCATACCCTTGAACCTAAAGTATAAATACAAATTTTTGTTTTATTTTTTAGCCTTTAATTAAATTTTCCCTACCCTAGCCGTTCACCTATTCCTCTCCTCTTTTCTCTTCAATTTTCTTTCTTTCTCCCATTGTTCTCATTACCTACACCTCTGATTTTACAATCTCTTTCTTCTTTTTTTTACATCAAGATTGTGCACCATCTCCATTACTCTATTGATTCCTTTTATCCTCGTCTGAATTAGCCCCAAATTTAGCCACCGCGGGTGGTGGTGCATGCGCCTATATGGAAGAAAGGGGGTTGTTTTGTTTCTTAATTCTTGCCTATCTTTTTCTAGCATTAATTTGCGTTCTTGAACCCTCCTAATTAGCCTTTAATCACATGTTAATTAGGGAGAGACGTTCTTGATCAATTAGCCAATTGGATCCCACGAATCGTGAACTGTAAGTGCAATTAAGGATAACTAGTTTGTTATTTCAAAATAGTTGTTGGGTAAAGGTTATGTACTAATTAAATGAAGAAATTTTAATCATTAATTAGCTACTAATTTTCTAGTATATTATTGAATTAGGTGCTAAACCATACGCCCCAAATCATTCGTAAAGACGAAGAACAATTGTACGTACAGTTTGCATTGATACAATGTAAGGAATCTAACTACTTTTGATTCATAAAATAGTTATAATTTCAATGATTGGTTTGAACTCCTAAGTGGGTATTTGGGGGTTGGTTTAATGGTAAATTGATCGAATTTATAATAAATTTTAGTTTAGGTTTGTTTAATGAATTTTTAAGGAAAATTGAAATATTCGCTAATGTGCTGCAAGGAAGCGAAAAATAAGGTGTGGGTCCTAAACTCATAAAAATTTTCGAAAATGTTAAATATCATGTTATATTTGACAAATAAGCTTGCTTATTGGATTGGCTTAATAGCCAATTTATTTATTTTTTGAGTGGCTGAACCAGGTATGTTTCGAGCCTTAAAAGATTTACATGTTGGCAAAATTGCTAGTTTGATTGTATGAATTTTTTATTGACTTTGTAATTGCATATTTGAGTGAATGATATAATGTGTTGAGATATTAAGCTTATGTATGATTTAAACGCATAATATATTTGTTAGATTGTGTACTGAGAAGGGTGCTATTTATGCACAATGAAAATCCGTAAGGTGCGTGAAACTGAACGATATTGATTGATACACACCCAATGGTAATTTGAAAGATTGGAACATTGTTTCCATTGACTGAACGTATTTTATTATTGAAGACATGTTGAGCACGTCAAATGAATGTGAAAAGTATTGAGATATGATTATTATAAGATTGTGTGACATATAGCTTATGCATTGGGTTGGGATTTTGTGGTTGATGGAAGAGTTCCGTGGAGTACCGGTAGCATATTAAGTCGGCATTATTCGAAGTCAGTGTACTGCACCTGGAATACTGAGGGGATTGGCAATTTACTACATTTTACTAGAAGAATTTTATGTATATTGTTATCGGTGGTTTTAACCGTAACGGGTTTAAGCCCATAATGTTTTGGACTTCGGATGACGGGTTCTGAAGAACTCGTGGTGTGTAACAGATGGTATAGGTAGGAACATTTTTTGCACTGCATCATGATCATGACATACTCGAATGTTATTGATTTATGCTATGCATTGTATTGTGCCATATTGAATGGTATCACAATTAATGATTGTTACTTGAATGAATGATGACCAATGCTCATACATCCTTTGATATCAATTTGACAATGGCTATATAATGATATGAAATTCTTATGATGGTTCTATTTTCTTCTGTTAAAGCTAATTTGTTTCATTGTATTTGATGTTTTTGTCTGTTTAACTAATTGTTTGACTCACCCCTCAATATTGTTTAACTTTTCAGGTAAACCTCAAACTTAAGATCGAACTCGGCATTCGGAGAATCACCTTGGACCTCAGTCTATCTTTATTAAGTATAAACCAGTCTCTATTAGTTTTGGTTTGTAATTTTCAATGACTTCTACTCTGTGGCTTGGTAACTTTTCTTCTGAGTTTTTTTACATGCATGGATTACTCAAGTATAATAACCAAATAATGCATGATATCCGGTTTAAATAAAATTTGATATTGTTCCCTAGTTTCAGCTACATTACAAAGGAATCATTTTTGAAAAACAAATCGATAAGGCAACTAAGTCTCCAAAATGACTTGAAAAATGGTTTTTCCGCTACATTAGTTTCATATTGATTTTTTTTAAAACAAGAGTGAAAAGCAAACGATTTTTCTAAAAAAACACTATCAACAATAAAATGAATCCTAAGTATACATGACCTAATGAATGACTTCTTTTAACCAAACTCAAAGTAGAACCATGATTTTCTCTAAAATGAGTTTATTTAAGGATACAACCATGATTTTCTCTAAAATGAGTTTCTTTAAGGTCTTCAAAAGTAACGTAAGTTTGCTTAGCCATTTCGGTGGCTAATGTAGCCTTCTTAGTCTAGCCATAACATCTAGGCCGAGTTTGAGAGGGAAGACCTCCCTTGCAATGTAATTAACATAATCTGCATACCATGGTCTCACATGCTTACCTGGTCTTGATTCATTAATGTCTACTCAAACTAATTTTTCTTCTTTAAAGGTCTCCTTAATGTCTTCAATTTCCTCATCTTGTAAATGGTTTTCAATTCTACATAAGTGATCTGTAATTTGAGTCTCAATCCCCTTCTTATTCATTATCCATAAGTCAAATTCCTAAAGTAATAAAACCCATCTCATTAGTCTGGATTTTGTTTCTTATTTCTTTATGACATATTTTAGCGTAGAGTGATCAATATACACATATACTCGATTCGTCATTATGTAGGATCAAAATTTTTCGCATGCAAACACTATTACCAATATCTCTTTCTTAGTTGTAGTGTAGTTGCACTGTGCTGAATTTAGTGTTTTGCTAGCATAATGAATTGCCCCAAATAGATTATTTCACTTTTGTCCCAAAACTGCACCTACTTCATAATTAGTAGCGTCACACATAATAATAAAAGGTTCTGACCAATTTGGGGTAATGATTATAGGAGTAGATACGAGTTTTTCTTTTATTACCTCAAAAGCTTTGACATAGCTTTTGTCAAGTATGAAAGGAGTCTCTTTTTTAATAAGATAATTTAGAGGTTTAGAAATATGAGAAAAACCTTTTATAAATCACAAATAAAATCCTACATGGCTTAAAAAATTTCGAACACCTTTAACATTTGTCAGATTTAGAAGACGCTTGATAACTTCTATTTGGGCTTTATCTACTTCTAAACCTTTTCCTGATATTTATGCCCCAATACCAGTCATCCTTTCACCATGAAATGACATATTTCCCAATTGAGCACTAGGTTAGTTTCTTGGCATCTTTTTAACACTTTTTCGAGGTTATCCAAGCATTCTTGAACAGAGTCCCCATATATAGAAAACTCGTCCATGAATACCTCTAACCCCTCTTCTAGCATATCAGCAAAGATCACAGTCATGTATCTCATGAAGGTTGCTAGAGCATTACATAGGCCAAAAAGCATACGTACCAAAGGGGCAGGTGAAAGTAGTTTTCTCTTGATCATCGAGACGAATTGGGATTTGATGATACCTTGAATACCCATCAAGGAAGCAATAAGAGTCATTTTCTACTAACCGATCAAGCATTTGGTCGATAAAGGGCAACGAGAAATGGGTTTTTTTCGGTGCATCATTTAGTTTCTGGTAATCAATGGACACTCTCCAACCTTTAACTGCTCGAGTGAGAATTAATTCATTATCGTTGTTTTGGACCATAGTTAGACCTCCCTTCTTCGAAACACACTGGGTTGGTCTAACCCATTCATTATCAGAAATAGCATAAGCAATATCCACATCAAACCATCTAAGCAATTCTTTTTTAATGACCTCCTTCATGGCTAGATTGAGTCCACACTAAGCGTCTATCACATGTCTGTTTCCTTCTTCTAATTTGATCTTGTGTTGACAAAACATAGGATTTATTCCTTTAATATCAGCAATTGTTCATCCTATCTCTTTTTATGCATTTTCAAGACATTTAATAAGGTCTCTTCCTATTCTAAACTTGCGGCAATAATTACTGGTAAATTACTTTGTTTCGCCAGATATCCATACCTTAAATGGTTAGGCAATAGCTTTAGTTCTAATTCTGGGGGTTTGACAAAAGATGGCACCATATTCACTGAGTTTAGGATAATTTCCTCTGACTATTCCTTATTCTGTCTCCACCAGTCCAATTGAGTTACCATGTCATGATACTCTTATTCCACATTGTTCCCATCCTCTTCTATTTCGTAACCCATTGATTCTTTCGCATTGAACTTGAATTCATTACATTCTTGCTCTCTATGTCTTACGGATTCTAATTCTTGATTTTGTATTTTAGGATATTTTGTATTTCAGGATATTATTCTCAGGATGATTCATTGATGTTGTATATTTCCAATATTTCCATTACTTTAACTTGGGTTTTCGTCCAAATATGTTCCCCCGTCATGATATCAAATTTTCATCTATTCTAACTATCTAACTCGTACTCAAAATCTTGTATTTGAACTGCAAAATGTATTCCTCCACCTAATATAGATCTAAGAATTGTCTTGAATCTTTCCCATGCTCATCCCAAAGTTTCAGTGATACCCTGTTGGAAGTAAAATAACTTCGTGTAACTACTTAGTACCTTAGTCATAGGCAACACCTGATGAAGGAATAACTACATTAAATCGATCCATGTCGTAATAGTGTCTGGAGGAAGTGCTTTTAGCCACAGTTTTGCCTTTCCGTCTAACGTAAATCGAATCAATAATAACTTTATAGTCTTAGATGAAATTCCTGGGTAATTAACAGTGCTACATATAAGGTCAAATTTCTGTAAGAATGTGATAAGATCTTCATTTACTTGATTGGCGAACTTGACATTATTAGATATCCATGTTAGTAGAGCATGACTTAATTCAAAATGTGAACTATGGATAACAGGTCAGGAAATTCTAGACCATAGCCAATTTACATCAAATAATGCTCCCAAGACCTGCATATTGTTAGTAACTTATGTGTGAATCGTATCTATAACTTAAAAATTTTGCTAATATTCTAATTAAGTGCACAAATTAAAATTAACCAAGTGGCGTTGCCTCCCCAGAAACATCGCCAACAACTTGACTGCCTCCGAATGTACTAACATCCAGAGTGTGAATATTGAAATAAAATATAGAATGACAAGGCGGTATCCACAAGTACACGGGTCGAGTTGTAATATATGTCAAGTTCATGAAGGACATTCTGTCCAAAAAGAAGAGACTTAATGAGTATAAGACTATAGCTTTAACGAAGAGTGCAGTGTGTTCTTACAGAATAAGATACCTCTGAGACTGAAGGACACTCAAAGTTTTACCATACCTTGTAATATTGGAGAATCTTACTGTGGTAAAGTATTGTGCTATTTAGGAGCAAGCATCAACTTGATGCCCAAATCTATTTTCAAGTTGTTGGGAATAGGCAAAGTAAGACCCACGACTATGACAATGCAACTAACGAAATGATCTTTAGCATATTGGTTGGCTATTTAACATCACAGAAATAATGTGAAAGCGTACACTATCGATGTAAGTATAAAAGACAGATGTGAGTCTGTCAAATATCAATCCCACAGGGATGGGTGTCTTTTGACTATTAATGTCAGTGCAATAACTGGATATGAATGAGATAAATTATGAGGATAGTTGTCGATGCAATAACTTTAAAAAGCAATAAAATAAAATATGATGATGATAAATTGGGATCCCCAACATGAATTTTCAGCAGAATACTAAGTGCTCACAAGGTATAAACTATAGGTGATTGTCGATGCAATAAAATTCAATGTATATCTTACCTAGTGTTACTCCTCTATTTAATCTGAGACTTAAACGTGCATATTAACCTCACCTTCTAGTGAAGGCAATACGGCACAATTAAGAACAATTGGACTAAATTCCTCTAATCCAGACTTAATTTTTATTGAAATGCTTGTTGGCTCAAATTGTCACTGCATTTTCTAGTGTCAGTGACTGCAATAACACTTCCGTGTTAAAAAAACATTCAAACCCCAAGATTAAACAGTAAAAGAAAGATTAAATAAGGTAACATGTCCTAAGAATTCATCAATACTTCCATACAATCAAAAATTAGAAAGTAATCATCAGCGTTTAAAAGGAAATAAGAAAGAATCGAATGGAGAATACTATCCCTAGACAACTCGACTAAATCTCTCTTTTCCCTCTTATCGCGCACTTAGGTCTCCTGGTCAAGAACTAGTCTACATCTGGTTTTCACATTGGATCACCCATGAGAGGCTCAAGTTTCCATTACTGCAAGGTCCACGGTTGGATAATATGATGATCGAGAGAAAAGCTCTAGCCGCCCCTTTTTCTTCTCATGTCCACCTTTTATGTTCTCTACAGTATAGGTGTCCTTTCCCTAAAATTATTTTGTCCTTGTTTGTATAGGTTGGTTATATCAGACTAGATAGTTCACGAAATTTTGGTTCTTATTTGGACAGTTGTTAGGTGTAGTGGCAATTTTGAATGCAATCTGGAATTAAAGCATGCAATGACATTGCAGATCTGTCAGGTGTGGCAACACTTCTGGATGCAATCTGGAATTAACTCATACAGTGACATTAATGCAATAAGATAGCAAACTTAAGGATAAAATGGGCTAGGATTCATTGAGTTATAAAATGCAATTTACTAAACTAAAAAAATGCTAAAATATATACTAAGGATAACTAAATGGGAAGAATTTAACAATTAAGTAGGGGGAAAACCTATGTTCTTTATAGAGTTATCACACTCCCAAACTTGAGTTTTTACTTGTCTTTATGTAAAACAGAATTAGCAAGGCTACACAAGAACTTACTAAAGCAAATTATCATTCTAGCAACTTGAACCCTCTAAATTCCCAATGGATGAATCACATTCAGGTGAAAGAATATTACATCTACAATTCATAATCATGAATCAATAAGATTGCAACTTCATTAATGCTAGCATCATACTCCAAACCTTAAACTCTATCTACTATTACAGCATTTATTGTACAATACTAAGTATTTATATACATATATTTTTTTTGGAATAAGGGATATCGTTGCATTACTGTACCCTTGTTCTGGAGAAGTAACGATGGGGTGCAACAAAGCCCCAGGGAGTACGTAATTGAATCGACACACACTTATGCAGCGACAACCTTTAACCAGATTGATTTTTCTAACGCTTATATTAGACTGTTCCCTTTTTAACATTCCATACTATACCCACTTTGGAATGTCTCTACTTTATAACTATATATACATATATATACATATATAAGAAGCTGTAAAAGGCAGATTCATTTAAGATTTAAGGAATGATGACAGTCATTCATTACTCATGCAACCTAATCCATTCATCATAAAATTGAAGCTACAATCTTTTGTCAAATTTATCCAACTCATTCATTGATAATTCTCATGATTCAAGAATTAGGCATTGAATGAAATAAAAATTTTCGAACAATTTTCATTACTTAAACCTTGCATGCTTCATAAAAAAAAATTGAAATGTGGTGCATTTCCAATCCCCATGTGCATTTGCATTCCCCCAAACTTAAAGTTTGCATTGTCCCCAATGCACTAACATGAAAATGTAATGACAATGAAAATGCAATGACAATGTATACTTATTACAATAAAACCTATAGCTACATGGAATTCATGAATACATTAACTAAAGTTTAAACCAAACTAACTCAGTTATCCGCAACCTTCGATGTGGCTGTATGATGTTTCTTTCTCCTTACTTTCTTCTCTTTCTTCTTTCGGTTTTTGCTTAGAATGCTTCTTTTTTTTTCTTTGGGCTTTGCGTGGTCTTCAAATTGCTCCTCAGTTCTTGGCTCAGCCCCGACATAATTGATTGTTGTTTGTGTAAGAGAGGCCACTAGGAGTGGTCCAGTGTAGACCACTATTGCCCATGACTTTCATTGCTCCTCACTGGTGATCTCAGTAACTTCCGCTGGTCTCACTCCAGTTTGCTCCAAATTCTCAATTTTTGCACCCAAAAATTCAGGTACAGTGACAACCTTCTCAGCAAAATCTTCTTCTTATTTTTCTTTCTTATTTTTAACAACTTCTTCTTCAGCAACAACTTCCTCTTCTGCAACAACTTCTTCTTCTTTAGCATCAACTTCCTTTTCAACCACAGTGTCCTCTTGGTCAGCAAAAATGCCATCCCCAAATAAGCTATTAATCTTTCGTTGGCATTTATCGATATCTTTGGATTCCTCATCTTTTTCAATATCAGAGACTTGCACGATAGGTTGGGATGCCACCAGTCCATCTCAGTCTTTTAAGTTGTCATCTGAGGAAGAGAGGTCAAAATTATGAATGATTGGTGGAAACATAGGGAATTTCGGTAGTGGGGATGGGATCATTTGGCCTAATATGGCTACAATAGAACTGTTCTAGGCTCTGGTATAAGCATAAAATAAATTCTAGGATCTCTCCATATCTTATACTATAGTGACAAGTTTGATCTGCCTGTTGTTGATAGAATTTACCATTTTTTCCACATTTTTTAGTTTGCACCATAAGGATGTCTTTGTATTCATGCTTGTTCCTTTTCTGCCAGCTTTGGTTTTGCCCTTTCTTGTCTTGCTCATCTCTGCGTCTTTCAGTATCGGCATTTCTTTGCCTCGAGTCATTCTATCTACAGAGGCTTCATTGATTGGACCTTTATTTTCTAAGATTTCCTCACCAGCACAGGGTACGATTCCTCTTTGCTGGCATAATAACATCACCAACGATGGGAAAACTAAGATCCCAGTCTACCGTGTAGCCCAGTTAGTTATTTATTGGTGAAGAATTGCACCCACATCAATTTTTCGGCCCTTGACTATGGAATGTATCAGGCACATTCTGTCTAGGGTGACTGTGGTGCTGTGGGTGGAGGGCTTTAGTCTACAGTTAACAAAGTGAAACCAAATTTTACCTTGTAGTGTCAGGAAGTGACAATGCATCATATAGTTCTTTTGATGGGAACCCATCCAAACTGCTCCCTTGACGCACAAGTCTCTCACCAACAAGTCACATTTTTCATTTATGATGTCATCCATAAACTCGGAGTGTTCGTCAAAATCGACCTTGGTGTTGTATAGCTCGTTAATGGTTGCAGTGTCACATGGTATTATACCTTCTCGACAAAAAATAATATCTAACTCATGACCATAGAGATTGGCATAGAACTCATGGACCAGTGAAGGCGAGTAACTTCTAGGATGGTTGCAAAATGTTTACCACTTTAACTTCGAGATGGTTTTGGAGACTTGTTTACCCAAATCTTGTTGTGGTGAAAGAGAAATGCCCTGCTCGGGATAAAATTTGCGCTTCAATATGTTGTTGTGAAATCTTTCCGTTGCCACTTTATCCAAAAAGACTACTGGCTCCTTTGCCTGCACTGGCACAGGGGATTCCAATTCACGGACTGTGGTAGTAGAGGATGCATGTTCCCCAGCAAATTTGGTGGCTTTCCTGACGGGGCCTCTTATTTTTTGCCATCTTTTGTTGAGGGAAAACAATTTAAAGGTAAAAATATAGGATTTTTAGAAGAGAAAAGAAATAAAAATGGTTGCTTGATGGAAACACAAAGATTTATATACTTTTTCATACCTAATTTTACTTAAAATCATACATTTTCGATATAATTTTTGTCATAAAATAATTAAATTGTATTAAAAATTTGAACATGTTAATTTTTAGTCAATTTTACAA
>JABFAF010267584.1:0-14198 GCA_013677275.1 Gossypium schwendimanii | reverse complement strand
ATTTCAAGGCTTCTTAGGACTTATCTTTTAATTTCTTGCTGTCAATTCTTTCTTTATTTCTGCTTGTGTTGAATCTTTATCTAATTTATTTGCTGTTCTTATTGTGTTTCTTAACCTTTCTCTTTGCTTGTTGTTTGGGTTATTGTACTTTATATTACATATAAAATATGGCTGAGGACAAGCATAGATTAATTGGGAGGGTTTAAATGGTAAGTATGCATGATTAATTGATTTTTGCTACATGTTTCTCTTTTACATATGTTCAATCTTATGCTAGATTTATTCGATAGTTTATTTGACATTGAGCCTCTAATCTCATTACTTAGTCAATTTGGAAAATTGGGTAATTTTTGAATTAAAGTATTCCAGTAGCTAGATTAATTGACATGTGTGTTTTAAAGTTGATATATGTAACTAGATTTTTCATGAAAATTGATTGTTTGAAAAAAAATATTTTATTGTAAATAAATAAATAAAATGAATGAATGAATGAATAAATAAATAAATAAATAAATAAAAGCTCTAGTTATGAGTGAAGGTTTAAAAAAAGTGACTGAATTTAGTAATCGGGATGAGGTGCTTGGGTTGTCATCTCATTTTGCATAAAAATGTTCAAGTGACAAATTGAAAACTTACAAACTAACTGAGCTTCCAAAAAAATTAAAAAAAATAAAAAAAAGACTGTTTGAACTGAGTAATCGAGGTAGGGTGCTTGGGTTGTCATCCTAGTTTGCGTAAAAATGTTTGACTACGTCTAAAAAAAATTATTGCATGATTAATTAATAATACATTGCAAATTTTGGTTGAAACTCAATTTAGTGAAATGATTTAGTTCACATGTTTCAGTTTTATGACACTTGCTGATCAAACTAGGTATTTTGATCATTTATTTATTTTTTGCCTATATTATTTACATTGATTATGGATGCAAAGAAGAGACACGATTTTTAATAAATTATTGATTAATTTCTAATGTTTGAAAGTACAATATGCTTGAGGGCAAGCATGAGCTAAATAGGAGAGATTTGATAACACGTTAAATTTGCATGATTTTTTGTGTTTAATCAACTAATTCTTGAATTGATATCTACTAACTTAGTGATATTATGTTTTAATCCTTCTAGGTATACAATTAGGATGCTATGAGTTAAAAACGAGTAGAAAAAGACCAATTTGCAGAATAATCAGTAAGGTGGGGTCGAATAAAAAATGTGGAAATAGTCAAGGTTTCATAAGATTTGTTTTGACTTTGTAAAAGCCAAAATAAGAAAAACATCTAATTTTATTTTTTATCTAGTTTTAATTATGTAGTGGGTAGTTATGCCAAATTTAGTAAATCCTATGTATATAAATAGGGTATTTATGGAAGCTTAAGGATACACTTGGTTTTCATTTTGGAATTAAATAAAAATTATTCCTTTCTTTCCAATTTCATGCATCAGTAGCTTACTGATACCCCATTCCCATTTCCTTGTTTTTGCAAAAAAATTGTTTAATTGCTTTCCAAGTCCCTTCCCTTCCAAACTTCCACCATTTTCATTCAAATCCACTCCATAGCCAACCAAAGCATGATTAAACTCATGCTTCACTAAATTCTAACTTAACTTTAGGCCAGTATTCTTCACTAAAATACTTCCAATTGGTATTCACATTTTTCCTAAGTATCGGGATTGACAACTCATCCCTTAAAGTTAACTTGATTTCAAATCAAAAAAGCGCGTTGTGTTTGAGTCGTGTTTATGGACAGTTGGGGAAACAAGTCGACCATGCTGTATTTAGATCTCCAAGAACAAATCAAAGGAGAAGTGATCGGGTTGAAACGACCCTCGCGGTTGAGGCCGTTAATTCGAATTGGGTTCTTCAGAGTGCAAGGCTGTCAGAATCTTGAATCAGGAATGCGTGTATCTTGGTTAGATAATCGGTAAGGGTTGATTTGTAAGTCGTATCAGGACTAGCTATGAGAGGAAGAATTGGCGGTTAGGACGTTTTTAACTACTATAACTAGCTTATTGGTTGGAGAAAAAAATTAATTTTTGAGGATCGATTCTAAATCCGAAATCAACCAAGTCTAGGGCTAAGGCTTATTACCTCTGTTTACAAAATCAAAATTTATATCCCAATTTAATTTATTTCTAATTTATTTAACTATTTATTTATATTGTTTCAATTATTTAATTTCTAAACATTTTAAAACTCCTCTAATTTACTTGTTTATTTTTTAGCAGGTTCCTTTGGAGTCGTAGGTGTAACGCCCCAAAAATTCAAGTATTTATTTTGCACGTTTGTAATGCAACTACTTGTTTCATTCAGTGGTTGAGTGATTTGGGTGTGTGTGGGGGTATCTGAGAAGTCTTGGGTTCAAGCCTGGGCTTGTGCAAAAAAAAAAATTGTTTTTAAGGAAGGAAACCCTTGCCTATAGTTAGTAGGCTTTTAAATTATTGTGGTTAAAGCATGAAATAAAAAGCCTGCTGGTCTAGGGGGTAAGTGGCGTGTTACCTATGCCAGTGGTCTAAGGTTCAAATCTTGCTGGAGGCAAGGGAGTGGTTAGTTTGCTGCTTTGCCGTGGGGGTGTTAGAGTTTGACTGAAACACTGAAGTGGTTGAGGAGAATTCAAATGAGTGGTTGAGGGGAGTGTGATCAGGTGGAGAGATTTGAGGAGGAATTTTAGGAGAAAATCAAGGGAAATGAGGGGAGAGGGTAGTGTTGTGTAGGAAGTGGACTCTGACACTCAAGAATTTTAGCCAAAGTGGTACTCCTCATTTGGTATGCCTCATTCCGGTTTTTTTTTCTTTCTTCTTCTCTTTGGCCGAATGTGGTAGGAGTTTTTGGCATATTCTTCTATTTCACTTTTGGCAACCTTCCTTTTTGGCCAAAATTACTCTGAGTGTCTCTTTTTTTTTTCTCTCGTTTGTAATTTCTGTCTTTGCTCAAGTCTATCGTTTCTCTCTTTCTTTCTTTCTTTTTTCTGAATGGTGCAAGGTGTGTGTTTGGCTAGTCCTCTCATCTTCTTTTTCTGTTGCTGGCTGAATATACTTTCTACCCTTCCTTCATGTTCTTTGCTCTTTCTCTTCTAAACTGATTTCCCTTATTATCTTGGCATCTAGGCAGATTACTCCATTCCCCTATCGCTACTGTGTCCTCGGTGTAGCGACTATTCTCTGACAAGTCGGTAAGAGCACTCGACTTCTTCTTGTTTTCTCTTAATCTGTAACTAGTCTACTCCTTTCATACATTGATAGACCGACTACTCTTGTGTTATTTTCAATTTTAGAACTTCTCGAGTAGTGAAGGAGTTGCAAGTGGTATTGAAGCATTCAAAATTTTTCATCACTCGATCAAAGGTAGGTTGTTGTTTTGTTGTGGTTATAATGATTGGGATAACTTATGCTTGTTCGATTAAGTAACTGCTTAAGTGAATTGAGGATTGTTGGTAAGTGTAGGTTCCAAAGGCGTGGGCAGTTTTCTCAACAAATAGAACCAAGGTGTGTAACCGTATGCTGTAAATGATATCGGTGAAATGCCGAAATGCGTGTGTAAACACTGCCCAAATCGTAAACCGATAAAAGCCAAAAAATATGACAATTGACACTACACGAGCGTGCGCTCGCTCGTGTGGTAAACCAAACGCATAAAACGTGAGAATTAGACTGTTGCAGCCACCATGAGCAATTTCGTGGTCTTAGGCAGTTTTGGGCCTTGATAGGCCTCGATAGGCCGAGTGGGCCCAATGGGCTTGTGGGCCCCACATGGCTAAACCACAGGAACATGAGGAGATTATTGGGCCAAACTGTGTGATTTTTATGACCGAGACCAATTCTGGGCTATGTGGGCCACACGAGTGTGTGGGCCCACATGGGCCCACATTGTGGGCCTTGGGCCTAATTTCACTGTTTGACTATTAAGGTTGCACGGGTCACCCGAGATGACTGTGGACCTACTGATGGGCCGGTAAGTAGACCTAGACTCCCAAACTGATACAAAATGATTGTTATGCCCCCACATGTAAAATGACTGTTATGCCCCTATGTTATAAATTGTCTATATGCTCTATGTTATGTATGCTTGTATATAAACATGCCACGATATAAATATGTTGCATACATGTATGATATGTTGCATGGGAATGGGATTATTATTGGAGGAAGTGTACTATACCGGCAACTCTGTTGCATATACTGTTTAGTGCTGCAATTGGTGCTAATTTTGGAATGTAGGGATGGGTGGATGATATTATCCCCACATGGAGTGTTGGGCTAGAAGGAGTGGAGTGTAGAGGCTAGTTGGGTAAGATTTCTGATTACATGTCTGAACTGTTACTGATACTGTAATAGGCTAAGGCCCAACTGAACTGAATTGTTATTGAATTGGGCTTAGGCCTAGACTGTACTTACCTAGGGCCTGTTTGGCCATTTTGCTTATATGGGGTTACACACTAAGTTTTTGTAAACTCACTCCTCTGCTTATCTTACAGGTAATCCTCAGTCTTAGGGACCGGTGTTGCGAGAGACTCGGAGGTGGCCACACAACTGCACTTGCTTCTAAACTGGATTTTCACTAATAATAATTTAAATTGGGTGTTTGTTGTAATAAGACCTCTTTAAACTGTTAACTTTTAATTTGGGATTTTATTTTTATTTTTAAAAATCTTACTGATAGTTGTAGGATGCGGATTGTGAAAAGATGAATGTTTTGCAAGACACCACGTTTTCGTAAAGTACTGTAAAAGCCTTCGTATCAAACAATTTTTTAAATATAGTAACAAACTGCTAAAGATAACTTAAGTTTTCAATAAATGAGAATTAATATAGAACGTGTTTTTCATTAAAACTATGTTTTCGAAAAACACTTCAATGTGATATCGCCAGATTCGACCATAATGTCTAGGCCGAGTTTGGGGTGTTACATTTAGTGATATCAGAGCCAGGTTCAAAACTCGATTGTGGTTTTTGGGTTTCTTCTAAAACTTGGAATTTCCAAAAAGAACTGTTCTAAATGATTTGGAAGTATTTTGAAATATTTTTACTGAATGTGTGGTAAACCGAGTCTTTGGCGTCGATTCTGTAAGTTCTCTAAAACTGTTATCTATTTAAAACTAAAACTACTATAGATAGACCGTACAGAACACTTAAGTTAGTTTATACTGATACTATAGTAAAATCGATATACACTGCGTTTTGTGAAAATAAACTCTTAAATACTGATATTGCTTTCCATAAGATATCTGTTAATCGACACTGGAACGGTAAACTGATGCATAAAATTTTTAACCAGATAAAACGTAATTCGATAATGAGCACAAGAGTGACTTGCGGATGGGGTACAAGAGGCCGTGGTAGAGGGCGTAGAGGTGCTTGCGCTGGGTCCTCGTTGTCTGACCATTACCTGACTTGGAGACTAGTGAGACACCAGCTTCATCTGTGACTGAGACTGGGTCTCCCAATTGAGCGGCTAGGGACAACGCACTATCCCAAGCTATGTTACAAATTTTGGAGAGGGTCGCTGGACCCAATACTGGTACTGTGGGTCGTGGGTTGGTTACAGAGCGACTCCGGTCTAACAGGGCTGAGATTTTTAGGGGTATTGCTGGAGTTGCACCTAACGTGGCTGAATATTAGATTGAGGCCATAGAGAGGATCATGGATGACCTCGACTGCACTCTCAAACAGAAACTAAAAGGAGCCGTGTCATTGTTATGAGATGAAGCCTTTCAGTGGTGGGTTACAGTTAAAGAGGGTACTTAGGCTAACCAATTGACATAAGAAATCTTCAAAACTGCTTTCCAAGGGAAGTATGTGGGCACTAGTTATGTGGATGCCCAGAGGAGGGAGTTTCTGAATCTAACTCAGGGGGATAAATCAGTGGTTGAGTATGAAGCTGAATTTTTGCAATGAAGCCGTTATGCACGTGGGATGGTGGCAACCGATTATGAGCGATGTGTTTGGTTCGAGGACGGCTTCAGGGATAGTCTGGGAGTTTTGATAGCTCCATAGAGGGAGCAAGATTTTGCCACATTGGTGGACAAGGCTAAGATCACCGAGGAGGTAAAGCGTATTGAGCGTCTGAATAGAGAAAAGGTTAGAACTAAGAGGGATTCGGAGCCCTCGAGTTCTGCTCAGAGGCCGAAGAAAAAGGCCAAAGTGGATGGGCCAGCCAAAGTTAGGGCCCCTATTGCTGCTACTGGACCGCAGGCATGTGTTGACTGTGGTAGACGCCATCAGGGCTAGTGCTGGAAAACGATTGGGGCAAGTTTGAGGTGTGGATCATTAGAGCACCATATCAGAGACTGTCCACGGAGGCTCGAGCAGATGCAAGCTACAGGTCAGGGTACTGTTCAACCATCGAGAAGTGTTCAGCAACCACTGAGAGGCCGTGGCTAGGCTAGAGATGGGAATGGTATGGGCTATGGTCGTGGAGCACTGGGCATAGGTGCTGGTCATACTGAGGCGAGGCAGCCAGCTTTAGTTTATGTTGCATGTCACCGAGAAGATGGAGACGCCCTAGATGTTATTACTGGTACGTTCTTCATCTATAATGTACCTTATATTGCATTGATTGATGTTGGGTCTACGCATTCATATATATCATACTCAGTGTCTGAGACTTTGGGTTTAATGGTTGAAACCACTACAATTGAAATTATTGTGTTGAGTCCTTTAGGGCAGTCAGTTAAGGTGAACAAATTGTTCAGAGATGTACTGTTGCAGGTTCAAGGAACCATCTCTTTAGCAGATCTAATGGAACTTTCTTTTGGAGAATTTGACTTAATACTGGGCATGGACTGGCTGGTTAAGCATCAAGTGAATTTGGACTGTGCTACTAAACGGGTGGTACTAAAAACTGTAGAGGGGGATGAGGTGGTGGTAATAGGGGAGCGTCAAAATTATCTGTCAAATGTGATTTCTGCCTTGAGGGCCGAGAAGTTGGTTCGTAAGGGTTGTGAGGTGTATGTAACCTACATCAATGGTGTTGATTCTGAGACTCCGTTTGTTAAGGATATCAGAACAGTTAAGGATTTTTCGAATGTTTTCCCCGATGAACTACCTGGACTACCTCCAAACCGTGAAGTTAAATTTGGGTTTGAGCTCCTACCGGGTACAGTTCTAGTGTCCATAACTCCTTATAGAATGGCACTGAAGGAGCTAGTAGAGCTTAAGGCTCAGATTTAAGAGTTACTAGATCGAGGGTTCATTCACCCTAGTGTGTCTCCATGGGGAGCACCAATTTTATTTGTGAAAAAGAAGGATGGATCCATGCGTATATGCATTAATTACCTGTAACTGAATAAATTGACTATTAAGAACAAGTATCCCCTACCGAGAATTGATGATCTATTCGATTAGTTTTTAGGAGCTTCGATCTTCTCTAAGATTGATCTCCGGTCGGGGTATCATCAACTGAGAGTCATAGAGGTTGATGTTCACAAGAAAGCGTTTAAGACTGGTTATGGTAATTATGCGTTCCTTGTGATGCCGTTTGGACTGATGAATGCACCGGCAACTTTTATTGATCTGATGAATTGAGTGTTCCAACTTTATTTGGATCGGTTCATAGAGGTTTTTATAGATGACATCTTGGTGTATTCGACAATTGAGGATGAACATGATGTACATCTCAGAGTGGTTCTACAAATTCTGTGAGAGAAACAACTGTACGCCAAGTTTAGTAAATGTGAGTTCTGGTTACGTAAAGTAACGTTTTTGGGACATATAGTTTCTGCTAAGGGGATTAGAGTTGATCCTCGAAAGATTGAGGCTATCTTGGATTGGAAGCCGCCTAAGACGGTATCTGAGATTCAAATTTCTGGGTCTGGCAGTGTATTATAGACGTTTTGTTGAGGGGTTTTCGTTGATTGCTACACATCTGACTAAACTATTGCATAAAGGGGTACTATTTGTCTGGACTAGAAAGCAGCAAGAGAGTTTTGAGAAACTAAATAAGAATCTGACGGAGGCCCCTATCTTAATACAGCCAGAGTTTGGAAAAGAATTCATTGTCTACAGTGATGCATCACATATCGGTTTGTGATGTGTATTAATGCAAGAGGTTAAGGTTGTAGCGTACGTGTCTCATCAGCTTAAAACTCATGAGGCAAATTATCCGACGCATAACTTGGAGTTGGCCGCAGTGGTATTAGCACTAAAAATCTGGAGGCATTACTTGTATGGTGAGAAGTGTATCATTTACACTGATCACAAGAGCCTCAAGTACCTCCTCACTCAGAAAGAGTTGAATCTTAGGCAGCATAGATGGATCGAGCTGCTTAAGGACTACGATTGTACTATTGAATACCACCCTGGTAAGGCCAATGTGGTGGTTGACGCATTGAGCCGTAGAGCTATGACTGACCTGAAGGCGATGGTTGCTCGCCTCAGTCTATTTGATGATGGTAGTTTGTTGGCTAAACTACAAGTTAAACCGGCGTGGATAGAGTAGATTAAAGGTAAGTAGAAAGAGGATGAGTCGTTGGGACTTCATTTTTGACATATTGAGAGTGGGGAAACTTTAGATTTTAAACTTAATAGCGAAGGGGTACTGTGTTTCTGTGGGAGAGTTTGTGTACCAAGGGATACTGAACTCAGGCAGTCTATACTGCAAAAGGTGCATAGTAGCCTATATGTTATGCATCCCGAGGGGAATAAAATGTATCGAGACCTTCGTGAGTTATATTGGTGGCCAGGTCTTAAGCGTGAGGCTACTGATTTTGTAAGTAAGTGTCTAACTTGCTAGCAAGTGAAGGCTGAACATCAGTTACCTTCATGGTTGCTTTAGCTACTTAAAATTCCACTTTGGAAGTGGGAGAGAGTAACTATGGACTTCGTTAGTGGGCTGGCCTTAACGCCTACTAAGAAGGATGCAGTATGGGTCGTAGTGGATTGGTTGACCAAGTCAGCCCATTTTATACCAGTTCGTACTGACTACTCTTTTCAGAAGCTGGCTAAACTATATGTGGCTAAGATAGTGAGACTGCATGGGGTGCCGATTTCTATAATATCGGATAGAGATCCTCGCTTAACGTCTCGATTCGGGAAGAAGTTACATGAGGCTTTGGATACAAGACTGGACTTTAGTACTGCGCTTCACCCCTGACAAATAGTCAATCAGAAAGGGTGATACAAATACTGGAAGATATGTTAAGGTGTTATGTAATTGATTTCCAAGGCTCTTGGGAGGACTATTTGCCTTTGGTAGAGTTTGCTTATAACAATAGATACAAGTCTAGTATACAGATGGCACCTTACGAGGCATTATATGGCCGTAGGTGTCATACTCCTTCGTGTTAGACTGAGTTGGGTGAGCGGCGTATTCTGGGCCCTGAATTGGTTTTTGATATAGATGAGAAAGTTAGATTAATTCGGGATCGACTGAAGGCGGTATCTGACAAACAGAAGTAGTATGCGGACCTGAAGCACAAGGAGATTGAGTATTCTGTGGGGGACTTCATTTTTCTTAAGGTCTCACCATGGAAGAAGGTTCTAAGATTTGGGCAGAAGGGCAAGTTGAGCCCTAGGTTTATTGGGCCATTTCGCATATTGAAATGTGTAGGACCGGTTGCCTACCAACTAGAGTTGGATCAGATTCATGATGTGTTCTATGTCTCTATGCTGAGGCGTTATCGCTCTGATCCTACACACGTAATTTCAACTGAGGAGATTGAGGTTAGATCGGACTTGACTTTTTAGGAGAAACCGGTTTAGATTTTAGATCGTGATGTGAAAATTCTGAGGAAGAAGTCTTTCCCACTGGTTAAGGTGCTTTGGCGCAATCATAGCTCAGAGGAGGCCATGTGGGAACCCGAAGAGGTGGTGCAACAATAATACTCTCATCTATTTTGACCAGGTAAATTTTGAGGCTGAATTTTTCTTTTACGGGGTAGAGTTATAACTCCCCAAAAATTCAAGTATTTATTTTGCATGTTTGTAACACAACTACTTCTTTGCTTCAGTGGTTAAGTGATTTGGGTGTGTTTGGGGATGTCTGATAACTCTTGGGTTCAAGCCTGGGCTTGTGCAAAAAAATTTGTTTTTAAGCAAGGAAACCCTTGCCTATAGTTAGTAGGCTTTTAAATTATTATGTGTAAAGCATGACATAAAAAGCCTACTGATCTAACGGGTAAGTGGCGTGTTACCTATGCCAGTGGTCTAAGCTTCAAATCTTGCTGGTAGCAAGGGAGTGTTTATTTTGCTGCTTTGCCATGGGGGTGTTGGAGTTTGACTGAAACACTGAAGTGGTTGAGGAGAATTCAAATGAGTGGTTGAGGGGAGGTGTGATCAGGTGGAGAGATTTGAAGAGGGAGTTTAGGAGAAAATTAAGGGAAATGAGGAGAGAGGGAGTGTTGTGTAGGAAGTGGACTCTGACACTCAAGAATTTCAGCCAAAGTGGTACTCCTCATTTGGTATGCCTCATTTCAGGTTTTTTTTTTCTTTCTTCTTCTCTTTGGCCGAATGTGGCAGGAGTTTTTGTCATATTCTTCTGTTCCACTTTTGACAACCTTCCTTTTTGGCCGAAATTACTCTGAGTGTCTTAGTTTTTTCTCTCGTTTGCAATTTCTTTCTCTGCTCAAGTCTACCGTATCTCTTTTTTGTTCTTTTTTTTTCTGAATGGTGCAAGGTGTGTGTTTGGCTAATCCTCTTATCTTCTTTTTCAGTTGCTGGCTGAATATACTTTCTACCCTTCTTTCATGTTCTTTGCTCTTTCTTTCCTAAACTGATTTCCCTTATCATCTTGGTATCTAGGCAGATTACTTCATTCCCCTATCGCTACTGTGTCCTCGGTGTAGTGACTATTCTCTGACAAATCGGTAAGAGCACTCGACTTCTTGTTTTCTCTTAATCTGTAACTAGTATACTCCTTTCATACTCTGACAGGCCGACTACTCTTGTATTCTTTTCAGTTTTTAGAACTTCTCGAGTAGTGAATGGGTTGCAAGTGGTAATGAAGCATTCGGAATGTTTTCATCACTTGATCAAAGGTAGGTTGTTGTGATGTTGTGATTATAACGATTGGGATAACTTATGCTTGTTCGATTAAGTAACTGCTTAAGTTAATAATTGAGGATTGTTGGTCAAGTGTAGGTTCCAAAGGCATGGGCGGTTTTCTCAGTAAATAGAACCAAGGAGTGTAATAGTACGCTGTAAACGATATCGGTGAAATGCCAAAATACGTGTGTAAACACCGCCCAAATTGTAAACCAAAAAAAGTAGAAAAATTTGACAATTGACGCTCCACGAGCATCCGCTTGCTCGTATGATAAACCAAATTCATAAAACATGGGCATTAGACTATTGCGGCCACCATGAGTGATTTCGTGGTCTTAGGCCTTTTGGCCTCGATGGGCCAAAATGATCCGAGTGGACCCATGGGCTTGTGGGCCCCACATCGGTAAACCACAGGAATGTGAGGAGATTATTGGGCCAAACTGTTTGGTTTTCATGACCGAGACCAATTCTAGGCTATGTGGGCGACATGAGTGTGTGGGCCCACATGGGCCTATATTGTGGGCCTTGGGCCTAATTTCACTGTTTGATTGTTAAGGTTGCACGGGTCGCCTGAGACGACTGTGGACCTACTGATGGGTCGGTAAGTAGACCTAGACTCCCAAACTGATATAAAATGACTGTTATGCCCCACGTGGTAAAATGACTGTTATGCCCCTATGTTATAAATTGACTATATGGTCTATGTTATGTATGCCTATATATAAACATGCCACAATATATATATGTTGCATACATGTATGATATGTTGCATGGGAATGGGATTATTATTGGAGGAAGTGTACTACACCGGCAGCTCTACTACATATGCTGTTTAGTGCCGCAACCGGTGCTAATTTTGAAGTATAGGGTTGGGTGGGTGATATTATCCCCACATGGAGTGTTGGGCTAGACGGAGTGGAGTGTAGAGGCTGGTTGGGTAGGATTTCTGATTGCATGTCTGAACTATTACTGATACTGTAATGGGCTAAGGCCCAACTGAACTGAATTGTTTTTGAATTGGGCTTAGTCCCAGACTGTACTTGCCTAGGGCCTGTTTGGCCATTTTGCTTATATAGGGTTACACACTGAGTTTTCATAAACTCACCCCTCTGTTTATCTTACAGGTAATCCTCAGTCTTAGGGACCGGTGCTGCGAGAGACTCGGAGGTGGCCACACAATCGCACCTACTTCTAAACTAAATTTTCACTGATAATAATTTAAATTGGGTATTTGTTGTAATAAGGCCTCTTTAAACTGTTAGCTTTTAATTTGGGATTTTATTTTTTTAAAATCTTTCTGATAGTAGTAGGACGCGGATTTTCAAAAGATGAATGTTTTGCAAGACATCATGTTTTTGTAAAATACTGTAAAAGCTTTCGCATCAAACAATGTTTTAAATATAGTAACAAACTGCTAAAGATAACTTGATTTTCAATAAACGAGAATTAATATAGAATGTGTTTTTCATTGAAACTATCTTTTCGAAAAACACTTCAATGTGATATCGCCAGATTCAACCATAACGTCTAGGCTGGGTTTGGGATGTTACAGTGGGCACGACTATTGCCACGATAGAAATTTAGATCACAAGTTAAACGCAAAAGTTGATTATAAGACCAATCCCTGTAGACTCAACGCCCATCAATAAGTCAAAAATAATACATTTTTATTTTATTTTTGATAAAATCTGACAACAATCCTCTGAATGTTGAGTCTAAGCCCTAACCTCACGAGTTATCTAGAAAATAGGAAAACTAATGAGGTGAGTTATGAAGCTCAGTGTAGTCTTAATATATGAGTAGTAATCATATAAAGCAGTAAATAATAACATACAAACATGCAATGCAAAGTAAAAAATCAGAATCATGATATCCACAGAATTCACAGTATCCAATTGCAAGCTCATGAATGACAGTTCAGTCCACTACCCAATCCATCCCTACACACCATAGTAAGAGTTCCGCAGAACTAATCCAACCCTACACACTAAAATAATATTTGCGAATGAGCTGCCAATATGTCAATAAATTTGATCAATGAATCGGTCTAGCTTTTAAAGCCTGAACTTCCTCCTTCAAAAACCCAATCCCTATGCAATAGTATGGAATGCTATCGATGACAAAAAACATTAATAGTAGTAGTGTCAATCATGTGAATATCATGCGAACAATAACAATTATTTATCTAAGTAATAACAGTAGGCATGCATTTATGGTATGATGATAAATATCATTGAAATATAATCATACATACTCAACAACATAATTTCATAAAAATGGAAGCATAGTATAACCATACTTACGATACACAGTTGAGTATTGATGACAAAAGAGAAATTTGGATATTGTAGATACAGTTGCCGAAATAGGAAAGAAAAAAGAGAAGAGAATAGAAAAGAGAATAAACGGTGCAAGGGAGAAAGAAGAGAGAAAACCAAACACTAGGATTAGGGGGCAATACAAACAAAAAAGTGAAAAAGGGGGCCGACCAAAGAAAAATATGCTTAAGTACATAGGTTTTGATACGATCACGCCTAGGGCACACTTTTGGACTAGCTCCCTAAGTGTTGCTTGCAAATCCATGCCAGGTGAATTAGTTCAATTCCATCTCGTTGAGCTCTGTTTAGCTCATTTCCAGCTCCATGAGCACGAATAAGCTCAAACTGAGCCTGGTTTAATTTATGCATTTATTAGTTGCTGGACTAAATTAAATAAAATAGTTTAATTAGTTAATTCAGCTCAAAATAATTGTTAGTATTTAATTGGTTTAAAATTTGGACATTTTAATTAAGTGTGTTAAATATGTACTATGTTAATGCATGTTTTTAATATGTCTAAAGTCAGGTCATCTTAATTAATTTGTTTTAAATATTGCAAGTTTTTAATGTGTCATAAGCTATTACATAATTTTAATATGTTCTAGCCGAATTAATGTGCAGGATTTAATTTGTTTCAGCTGCTGATTTTAATAGGTGCTGACCGAATTTAATTGTTGTTTTTTTTAGCTGAATCAACTAGCTTCATGGCAAAGGAAGGTAGTAAAGAAGGAAGCATGCATTTGGCTAAAGCATGGACGGCATTAAAAGGGTGCATGTGTTTGGAGTTGGAGCATTAAGCTAAATTAAAGCTTTGCAGCTGTTTCTCTTCTCCAAAGGACTGTTCGTGAAGAGCAATGGACAAGGAGCTGTTCACACCATTCCAATCAGCTCATAAAATGTTTTC
>JABFAF010267541.1:0-19310 GCA_013677275.1 Gossypium schwendimanii | reverse complement strand
TTCCACGTTAAATTTGTGTGTTCAATTTCTCAATTTATTCTGCTATTTTTTGTTATTTGTTGCTTAATCGGGTCGATCCCTAACAGTATTTGTATACATTGTATAAAAATCGTAAAAAAGATGGTCATAATAATTCTTTTCACCACCAGAAGTGGAAAAATAAATATATGGAAAAGTTGAACAAAAATTCCTTAGAACCCTTCAAGAAGTGGATTAGTTGCACACCTGTCGTACATGTAAACATTTAGTTAAACTCTATCAAGATTCCATTAAAATTAATGGGAGACAATGTGGAAATGAATAATAATAATGATATTGAATCTAATTTGGCATACCAGATCAATAATCATAACGAACCTAAACAGTAAAGGGATACTAATGTTGTCTTTATGATGCTATAATTTTAAATGATGGTATGTCAGTTTTTAGGATTTCTATAATCCATATTGAGGAATTTGTTGATATAATTGGTTTTGTTATTCATTACTAAACTTTAAGTCTGGTTTGATTTTGATACTTGTATCGACTATATATATTTTTCTTAAGACGAAATTTCTAGATGTGCGGGTTGCATCCTTTTGTGAATTGTGGCACTCATTACTTGATTTTTGGATATATTATTAGTAATAATTCTTCTTGCCACAAGAAGTGAAAAATATAAAGATAAATAAGAGAACAACAAGAGTTCTCAATATAATCTTTCAAAATAGAGAGAAAACTTATGAAAAGTTCTTGGTTATGTACTTATCGTACACCTGAATATATTATTATTCAATTAATATTTCTTAAAATAAAGAAAATATATGTTCAATAGAAAATACAATAGTACATATTATCCTTAGGGATAAAAGACATTTTTCTTGTTGTGAAATGAAACAAACCAATCTTTAGTGATGCAAAATTAATTTAAGGCTCCAAAAGAACTAATATATTGTTATCTATATTCAATGTGGTAATGAAACATGTTAATATTTCATAGTATAAAATTAATTCAAGGCTTCAGAAGAGGTAATACATTGTTATTTGAAAAAACAAAACAAAGTGATAATTAATATATTATGTTCTAGCTAGTCTCAAAGAAATTATTATCTTTTAAAAGGATATACGTTTTAATGAATATCATATTGAAATTGTGGATGAAGAGATGATCTATTTCTATATATTAAATTTATTATATTGGGTAACAATTTTTTATTAGAAAATTACCTCTTTTTTTTCTTCTAGTTTGTGCAAAGTATATATCAGTATGGCTAAATCACATATGATGGTAAACCATAAGTTTACATTAGTATTGTTGAATCTTATGCACTAGTTGAAATATATTAATTAATTGATATGATATGTTGACCATCCCAAACAATAGTTATTTGATAAATGAGATTTTACATAGATATTTATTAAATAATTTGAAGATTCTTCATTTTCTGGAATTATCATGTGATGTTTGTTCTCAAAGAAGGTGATTTATCATAACCATACTAAATAAAGTTGAAATTGAATCTCTTGCATTTTTGAAAGAAATATGGGTCCATTTATCTAGAAAGTGAATGTTTTGATATTTTGGTAGATGTATCTACAAATTAATCACACTTGAGTTATTTGCTTGAGTTATAAGGGGGTACTCACTTAAGTTTCTCAGAAGTTGTAAACCTTTGGAAAAGACAATTCAATACGGATGTGATGCATGTTAGGTTCCACTGTTAGAACATGGGTCATAAATATATATTATAATATGGACTTGAGAAAAAGGGGAATTTTTCTTCTTTATTCCATTTTATTGTGATTTCTTTGGAAAATGGTATAGTTCTCTCTTGTTAAGTTGAAATTAAGGATTTGAGTTCATTCAGAAGGTAGCTTCATATCCTGGTTAAGAATTATAGCCTTGTATGTTAACTTCTAAAAGTGTAAGCCGATTTTATGTGATTGGATAGTAAAATAATAAAAAAAAAGGCTTTGCATGGGGGTCATTAGTTCTTGAGATGGTGATATATAGTATTTGAATGAGTTTTAATTATGTTCCTATGTTTTATAAGTAGTAGTGGTTGCAGTTAATTGTTGGAGGTTGAATTTGGAGTTCAAGCTATTATTTGTGGTGGTCAGTTGAGCTCTATACTGACTACTACATGTATATTGTTCATATTGCAAGCCATCTATAGAAAATTGATTAAACTATAGATCTGAAGTCATGAAGAGTATAGTTTGTGAAGATTGATGTACGAGTATTGAAATATTGATGTATGGCTAAGTATGTATATGCCTGAAATGTATGCTATGAGATGTGTATTCTGTTTAGGTGAATGTTAATGAACTAAAGGATTGAATTTAGATTATGTCAATGCATGAAGAGTCTGTGTCTATTCTCCGAGGAGTTGTCTAAAAGGGGTCCGTTGGGACTTTAAACATGAACTCTGAAAGAAAAGCCCAAGGCCATGGCACCCTCTGAAAGGAACTAAAGGATGGTGATTACCCAATAGGGTTCTCTGCGTGTCCCAAGATGATGGTGGGCAAACCTCATGTATTGTGAGTTTAGGCAAATTTATATCGTAAAAACGTCAAGTGTAACCCCTCAAACCGGGCCTAGACGCTACAGCCTATTCTGAGTAATTACATGGGCCATAGAGATGGCCAAAACATTTTTATAAGAAAAACTTACTTGTCTTGAAGATATATCATTTTTAAAACATCATGTTCTTTTCAATAAAAATTTATTTGT
Source organism: Gossypium schwendimanii (assembly GCA_013677275.1). Lineage (NCBI taxonomy): Eukaryota > Viridiplantae > Streptophyta > Magnoliopsida > Malvales > Malvaceae > Gossypium > Gossypium schwendimanii. The sequence continues at coordinate 16,597 of JABFAF010267541.1, read as the reverse complement.
TCTTTTTTAATTAAAAATTTGCAACGGCTAATAATCACTAAAATGTTTATTGATCATTTTAAAATCACATAAAAACAATTCATGCAATATTATCACAAAATATCAAAATATAAATCTCATGCCACAGTTCATAATTTAAAAATAAAGTCCAAAGAGTTTTTAAGACAACCCAAATTAAAGTCCATAATAAAAATCCAAAATGAACTTATGTAGTTTGTAAAAGTCCCACATTATTTGAAAAAAATCCATGATCGAGAGAGCATTAATCTAAGAGCCCCTTCGAAGATCCGAATTCGAGCCTAAATTACGAGGATTACCTGAGACACACCTATAACATGGGTGAGATTTAAAAGGCTCAATGTGAGATCGTCACAAACATATATTTCACATGTCGCATAACACATCCAAATCATTGTAAATATAACTTTAACATAATTCACATATCATTAGATTTAGTGAACATAACAAGTTATGCTTATGTAATATTGCACAATTTAGAGGATTTTCCACCCATCTCCGCTACACACCAATATCGAGTTCCACATAACTCGTCCATCCGATAACACATTATTTGTGAACAAGCCACCACATAGATACCAATAAATGGTCACATAACACATCATAGACAAGCCACCACATAATTTCCAATAACGGCCACATAATCACAATTAAACTGCCACATAGCTTCCTACTTTCACAATCCCACCCCATGCATTTGATATGACTATTTTAACACATATGTTTCACTTTTCACATTTTTCATATATTCATGCTCGTAACTCATATTTCTCAGTTTTTACACATATGCGTGTATCATGCTTACATAGCTTTCACTTTAGCATGCTTTAATATACATATTTATATTAAAACATGGATCTTAACATACACATACATATATCACATATTTAGATAATCACATATCAATCTAACCATAAATCACACAACAAAGAGTTGAGATCAACATTACATCCTCCACATATCACAAATCATGGATTTTCACAACACTTGATAGTTTAAGACACTTTGATTACTTTTTGATTGAGTTTTTCAACTCCACTTGAGTTCTTAATGTACTTACAAATTAATTAATTAGATAACATTTTATTAAAGTAAATAACATTATATTTCACTTAAAACCTGAGTTAGATCCCACACCTTAAACTGTAGATCCAATTGCCACAATCTTATTAGAGGAGATTTCACTTGGATTTAAGCCAGTATATGAATCCTTAAATCGAGACTCAAATTCCTTATCTTCGTTATCACACTAAAGATCTCTTTGATCGACGTCATTTCGTCACTTGATTTAATACTAGATGATCGAAGGATCGAGAATGGAATGAGATTATGTTTGAGTGATTGACGATAGCGATAATGGCTCGACGGTGGTCAAGCTATAGAGGAGCGGCGGTCCAACGGTGGTGAGAAAATATTTAGAGGAGGAGGTTTCAATCACTACAATTGGAAGAAAGGAGAAAAGAGAAAAAGAAGAGGAAATAAATGGAGGAAAGCCATGGTGGTTCGCAGTGGTGGTTCACGATAGTAGAAGGGAGGAGGAGTGAAAATGGGTAGCATCTACGGTGGTTAGGAGGTATTTATTGGTGGTGGAAGGCTCTGTTGTAATGGAAGGCTCGATTGTGGTGGTTAGAGAACAAAAGTTAAAAGGAGGTGGTGGTGGTGGTTCTATTTTGATTTGAAAGAAAAAAAAAAGATGAAGAAAATGAAAAAATGGAGATTAAGGTGCAAATGAGGGTGGTGGATGGCACAAGAGGTGCGTGTAACAAGAGAGGAGGTTTAATTCTATCACAATCTTATGGCAAGAGATAGGGTTTTGGCAAGAGAGTGAAACATAGAGTGAAAAAGGGGATGTGTCTCAAAATATAACTAGGGTTTTGGCAAGAGAGTGAAACATAGAGTGAAAAAGGGGATGTGTCTCAAAATATAAGGCAAGTTTAACTTGCTAAAAAAGGAAAGGAGTCCTCTATATATGGCAACAAGGGGGAGTTGACAAAGCTTGAATGCTCATGCCAATTGTGTGCAAAAATTTAATTAAAAAAATTGAGAACATGAGGGTTTGAACTAGGGACTTCTAGGATAGTTAATGGGTTTCATTCCACTAAGCCACAACACTTCTTTCTGTTCATTTTTGCGCAAATAATTTAAGACATAGGAGATGACAGTTTCACTATATTATAATTAATAGAAAAAAATTGGGATGTGACAACTCTACCTCCTTAAAAGAAAATTTCATCCTTAAAATTACCTGTTGGAAAAAGATGAGGATACTGCTGTCGCATCACATCTTCCGATTCCCAAGTAGCCTCACTAGAATAGTTATTCCTCCACAAAAATTTGACAAGCAGCACTTGTTTCCTCCTCAACATTTTGACATCGCAATGAACAATTTGCACTAGTTATTCAGCAAAAGTCAAGTCATGATGAGCCTATATCTCCTCAACCAGAATCACATAAAAGGGTCAGATTGATATTATCGCAACATAGACACTTGGAAAACATCGTGTATGCAATTCAACTCTGAAGGTAACTCCAACTGATAAGCCAATGGTCTAATCCTCTTAATGATCGGTAAGGTCCAATGAACCTCAGACTCAATTTTTCCTTGCTGCCAAATCTCAGTATCTTCTTCCAAGGTGAAACCTTATGGAAGACTTGGTCACCCACATTATATTCAATATCCATTCTCTTTATGTTGGAGTAAGCCTTTTGTTGATCTGATGCTACTTTCAATCGGTTTATAATAATTTTCACATTGTTCTTAGTTTCTTGAACTAAATCTGGTCCCAACACTTTCTTCGCCCCTAAATCTGCCCAACGCAAAGGTGTCCTACACTTGCGCCCATAAAGTGCCTCACACGGAGCCATCTGAATGCTCGAGTGGAAACTATTATTATATGCAAACTCCACAAGTGGTAAATGCTTCCAATTACCTAAAAAACCGATTATAAATCCTTGTAACATGTCATCAAGAATTTGAATAACTTTCTTAGATTGTCCATTAGACTATGCATGATAAGTAGTACCAAAATTCAGTCTTGTACCCAGTGCATCATGCAGACTCTTCCAAAAACGTGATGTAAAGTGAGGATCCCGATCGGAAATAATAGATACTAGTACTCCATGAAGTCTCACAATCTCAGCGATGTATAACCTTGCCAGCCTCTGTAATGAATAATCGATGCATACAGGTAAGAAATGGGCAGATTTCATCAATCAATCCACAATCACCCATATAGAGTCTTTCTTGGATGACGTCAACGGTAACCCATTAACAAAATCCAAGGTGATACGCTTCCACTTCTATTTAGGAAGTTGAATAGGTTAAAGTAAACCCAAAGGGACTTGATGTTTAGCTTTGACTTGTTGGCATGTCAGGCATCTTGCCACAAACTCTATCACATCATTTTTCAATCCCGACCACTAATATTGTTCACGAAGGTCCTTATACATCTTACTACCCCAAGATGCATAGCATAGCGACTATTATGCGCTTTTCAAAGTATGGGCTGCCTCAACTCAAAATCAGAAGGTACACAGAATCTCCCATGATAACACAGAACTCCTTCAGAATTATAAGCAAAATTTGAAGTCTTATCCTCCTTAATGAGTTTCACATGAGGTTCTAAGGGCGAATGTGAAATTTACTTCAGTCTAATCTCCTTAATCAAATTTGGTTGCATTTGTAACTCCACAAGCAAACCACCATTATTACATAAACTCAACTTAGCAAACATTGCTCTCAATTTGAACATGGACTTCTTACTAAACGTATCCGCCACAACATTAGCCTTACTCGAGTTGTACTCGATTGTATAGTCATAGCCTTTCAGATGTTCGATCAAACACCTTTGTCTTAAGTTCAACTCATTTTTTGTAAGGAGATACTTAGGACTCTTATAATCTGTATAAATGACACATTTCTCCCCATAGAGATAGTGCCTCCATATCTTAAGGGTGAAAACCACAACAGCCAACTTCAGATCATGAGTCAGATAGTTGCACTCATGTGGTTTGAGTTGCCTTAAAGCATAGGCCACAACCTTCCCATCGTGCATTAACACACAACCAAGACCAGAATGGGACGTATCACTATAGACCACTTAGTCCTTTCTAGACTTGGGTTGGATCAGCATAGGTGCTTGAGTCAAAACTGCCTTAAGCTTCTCCAAGTTATCTTGCTACTCATCAGTTCACTTAAATGGTGTAGTCTTTCTCAATAACTTAGTAACCGGAGCTTCAATCAACAAGAATCCTTCCACAAACCTTTTATAATAGTCAGCAAGTCCAAGAAAGCTCCAAATCTCACTAACATTCTTAGGTTGCTTCCAATCTAGGATAGCCTCCGTTTTCTTTGGATCCACACAAATACCCTCAGTAGATACTACGTGTCCTAAAAACATCACCTCTCGGAGCCAAAACTCGCACTTATTACGCTTTGATACAACTTTTTCTCACGTAAGGTTTGAAGGACTAACCTTAAGTGCTCCTCGTACTCCAATTAGACTTAGAGTAGATCAGGATGTCATCAATAAAGTCTACAATGAACTAATCAAGGTAAGGCTGAAAGACTCTATACGTTAAGCCCATGAAATAAGAGCATTCATAAGACCAAACCCATACCGAGTCCTGAAAGTAGTCTTCGACACATCAATCTCCTTCACTTACAACTAGTAGTATCTTGACCTTAGATCGATCTTGGAGAAAATTGTAGCTATTCAGAATTGATGGAATAGGTCATTGATCCTCGGCAATGAGTACTTACTTTTCACAGTCAACTTGTTCAACTGACAATAATTAATGTACAACCGCATAGACCCATCCTTCTTTTTTTCAAAAAGAACTAGAGCTCCCTGTGGTGACAGACTCAGCCTTATGAAGCCACGATCCAACAAGTCTTGTATTTGAGCCTTAATTTCTTAAGCTCTTTAGGTGCCATGCGATAAGGTGCAATGGACACCAGTGCTATCCCAAACAGCAACTCAATTCTAAACTCAACCTCATGCTAAGGAGGTAGGCCGGGCAGCTCCTTAGGAAAGACGTGTAAACTCAAAATTATATAAGGTTGTTTTATATATTTTTACCACATTTTTACCTAATAAATATGTTAATCTTGAGAAATTATTATTAAAATAAGTTAATTTTACTTAATTAGTAATATTGGGTATTAATTTGTAAAGTATGTGAAATTGTGCTTAATTATATTACTTTTTTTACATATTTTATATCATTTCATGTTAATTTATTAATATTTGATTTTTCACGATGTAGGAGGACCATTGAAGATGTGATTAATATGAATGAAACATGGAGATTCATAAATCAATTCATGTGGACGGTAAGACCATGCAAACTAGGTTATGAGGTTGATAATTTAACCCAGTAAAAGATGTGCTAAAAGATGGACATGTGTGTTAAATTATTGGACTAAGAAATTGTCCAACAATGGTGAATTAAAGCCTAGTTTTGGCACAAGTAGATTGCTGCCCAAAAGTAAGCTTTGGGGTATTTAATTGAAGGTCCTTATAGTTGGAAAATAATCAAAAAATAGCCTAACAACTTTGATTGTAACACCCCAGAATTTGGGCCTAGAAGTATTGGGCCTTAAGTAAGAGCGATTAGGAAACTGTGCAAAAAAGTATGTTTGCTTTAGTGGTTAAGGATCCTGAGAGGAGTTGGAAAAGTCCTGGGTTCAAACCTGGGTTCAAACCTGGGCTTTAACAAAAATTTTGGTTTTAAATGGATAAAACCCTAGATGTTTGGATGTAGGCCTTTTAAATTATTGTGTTAAAAAAATATCATAAGAAAGCTTGTGGTCTAGTGGTTGTGGCATCATTAAGGCTATAAGAGAGCCTGGGTTCAAGTCTTGGCTCTTGCAATTTATTTTGGTTTTTCTTTTAAGGGAACCTGGATTTTGTCCTTTAGACCTTTTAGTAAATTGAAGATAAAATGTGACACAAAAGAGCTTGTGGCAAGGAGGCAAGTTGCGTGTTGACCTATTGAGGGGGGCTTGGGTTTGAATCCTATCACAAGCAAAAAGGATATTTATTTTGCTAGCATGAGGCGGTAGGAGTTTGAGGTGGTTTCGAACTCATTGGGTGAGAGTTTGAATGGGTCTTGGAGGGTGTTATGGAGGATATCAAGGAGGGATAGATTTTAGGAGAAGGTTAAGGAATTCGAATTAGGGAGTGTTGTAGCCGATTGGGAGACTTGTTTGTGCAATTCGGCTAAGAGGGTCTTTGGGTATGCATTTTCTGCAATTTGTGAGTGAAAAGGTGCAGCATTTCCTCTCTGTCATTTGGGGTTTTTGTTCTTTTGGTGATTCTGGCTTCTTTTTTCCCTAGTGTTGTTTCTGCAAGTTATCTTTCGTGCTCTTTCGGGATTTGATTAGTGTAAGTTTTACTGTCGAAATTCCTATTCTCAACTTCCTTTCTTCTACTTTTTACCGAATCACACTACTCTTTTTCCTCTTACTCCTTTGTGACTGATTCTCCCCTCCTTACCTCTTCACTTAGTTTCGATTTAGTGGTTCTTCTCTGGTAATCATGAGTACAATCGTTTTTTATTAGTATTTTTTAGATCTTTTTCATGTTATCTCTACTTCAAGTGGAATACTTCTCCATTCTCACTTCCTGGGGTTCGTGTCTGTTGGGCATCTAGGCTTTGACAAGTGGCCGACTGCTTCATTATTCTACTATTCCTATTAGTTGATTTGGTGTGCTCAAATCCTTCTTTTGCATTAAATCATTTTGGGGGTAAGTGGTGTTAGCCCAATACTCTATGACTTAATATTGAGACTTTAAGCCATATTCTTGAAATTAGTTTTCCCTAATAATGTTCGTTGTCTGAGCAGATAATCATCAAGATCGATCCTTAGTCAGCGTTAAGAGCAATAAAGCCTTTTTCGTTCATTCATGGTAGGGGTTTGGGATTGTATGTTTAGGAATCCTAATGTTTGGAAGACTAACAATGTGATTTGATGGAAAATAGGCTTTGGAGCATGTAGACGATTCGTACGTTTCGCAATCAAGTGTGTATCTGTACACTGTAAATCATTACTATCATAAAGCTGAAAGAGTGTGTGTAATCACATTGTCTCTTCTGTGAATCGGTAAAAGCTGAAAAGCCAAAAAGCTAGAAATACAACGATTGATGCCATATAGATGTGCGAACGCTCGAGTGGTGAATTGAGCCCAAGAAACATGGTGTTAGACTGTAGAGGCAACCACGAGCGTTTTCGTGCTCTTGGGTCGTTATGGGCTTCATTGGGTTGAAATAGGTCGTGTGGGTCCAATGGGCTCGTGGGCCTCACACAGATAAAATCCACATTATGTGACAAATACTGGATTGGGCTATGTAGTTTGCATAGCGTGACTGAATTTGGGCTAAATGGGCCACACGAGCTTGTGGTCCCACTTGGGCCGAATATGGGCCTTGGGCCCATTTGCATCGTTATGACCATTTAGGTTATCTGTGTTGCTCGAGGCGACTGTAGGCCTTTAGAAAGGTTGTTAAATGAACGAAATAACCTTGAAGTGTAAAATGAGAAAAATACCCCTAGGGGTACCATTTTACCCCTAACTGACGAAATGACCGCTACACCGCTAGTGGTAGGTTGACTGATGTATGTATGAAAGTTATATAACTAATACTAAGCATGACATCCTGCATTCATGTATGTTACTGTGGCATGTCATCCTGCATGGGGTTCGGTTAATAATAACGGAGGAAGTGTATGGCTTGTAGCTGTTCTGTTCAAGGCTTACTGCCTTTCTGCTTATGGCTTTTAGCAGTTCTGTTAATTGGCAGTGTTGCTACGATATTTATGGCTTTTAGCCATTCTGTCTACGGTGCCAAGCCGTTCTATAGACTTAGTGCCGCAATTGGTGCTAAGCTTGGTGTGTTGGCTAGGTGGGTCGATTTTATCCCCATATGGTGTGTTGGTTGGTACGGGAGGTGTATTGGTTGGATTGGGCTAGGTTTCTATCTGCATATCTGCATCTGATACTGATTCTGTAATGGGCTTAGGTCCGCCTAGTTCTGTGAATGGGCTCAGGCCCAGTCTATTTCTACATACCGTATTTCTGACTATTTTTATTATAAGGGATTACACATTGAGTTTTTGCAAACTCACCCTTCTGTCTAACTGTGCAGGTAATCCCTAGCATTAGGCGATTTGGAGCCGCGAGAGGCTCGGAGGCGGCCACACAACCGCTGACGCTCTACTGTAGCCTTTTTATTTGAATTTTTTATTTTGGGTTTTAATTCTATTATAAGGCCTTTGAGGGACTAAATTTTTAAAAGGGCTTTAGATTTCCTTATTGAAAACTGCTAAACATGAATTTGAAAAATTAACAACTATTTTCCAAAAACACTTAAAAGCAGAAGTCTTTACATTTCAAACTTTAGTAGCTTTTGCGATTGGAATAACCTAAAGTATTAATGCCAGATATTAAGTAAACATTTTTGACGAGGTGATTTGCTAAACTCGAGCAAAAAGATTTAAACATAGAAATGAACTTTTATCGACAAACTCAGTATTTGATTGACACTTTGATGTGACATACCAAATTCGACCATAACGTTGGGGTTAGGTTTGGGGTGTTACATTGATGTTGAAATCGTCCACCTTATGACTATTAATAGCCTTGGTTTGAATTCAAAATGAGGAGACTAAGTCATTCCTTTTTTCCTTGAAATGTGGACAGTTATGTGTGATAGAAAAGGAAGGAATTTAAATTCTATTTATAGCAAACTCTACCCCTTACCTTCACCTATAAATACCATGCACCTTTCACTTCTCAAATCATCCCTCATCCCTCAACATTCATTTCTCATTCATTCTCTCATCTATCATTCCCTTTTCCATTCTCCTTTTCCTTTCCCTTTGCATAGCCATTGTCTCCCTTACATCATTTAGCCACAAAAACTTTGTCAAAAGCATTCTTTTGCTTACCACCTTGAAACCCTTAGCAAAGTAGCATTGATCTGAATAGAGGAGTACATCAGTGAGAATAGATCCGAAAGGTTGGTTAACTGAATAGAGTTTACTCTTTCCTCTTATTATTTATTTTAATTATGTCTGTTTTGAGTTTATTGTTTTTGTCATCAACTATGATATTTTAAATCCTATTTGCTAGGATGATTATGTTAATTTAATAAGATTTATTTTATTCATGTTTAATTTGTCGATCATGTTTTCAATTAATATCATGATGCATTTCATTCGTACGTGCTTGGGTACACTCAGATTAGCTAAGCAATCCTAACCAGATAACAACTAGTAGACACATCATTGAAAAGTGCAATGCTTAATTTAAATCCTTAAACCTGAGTAAGTTTTGGTTCATAATATCTTTTGTCAGCTCTATTATCTTGCATACTTTTTAGGTTTATGTAATTTAACTGTTGTAAAAGTAAATGTCTTTGTGACCTTACATAAATGCTAAGTAACCCTTGGTCTAATATGATCATTAAATTGCATATTTCACTAAGTAAAAGATTCGAAAGGACTTAATTTGGTTTTCAAACTCAGGAAAGATCGAGTTACCATGAAAGTATTTCCGAACATTGTTAAGCATGATAAAGTAAATTGAATTGATTAATATAATTGTCCTAGCCCATTTTATGGTGATTAATATAATTGTCCTAGCCCATTTTATGTTGATTGTTTTTGTTGCTAAAGCCATTCATTCATACATTTCGATCAATTGCATTTAGATTTAATTGCATAGGGATCATATTGCATTTAGCTAATTTAATTCAATCATTCACCACTCAAAGCATTGTGTTTTTACCACCAAATTGTTAACTTATAATTTTAAAAATAATAAATTAACATACACAGCCCCTGTGGAGACGATAAATCATTTTTACTTACTTATTACTTGAACGACTGTGTACAGTTGCGCATATTCCTCATTATAAGTTTTTAGCGCCATTGTAGGTGACTGTTGCTTGAATCATTTTTTTTTTGTGAAATTATTTTTACAATTTGGTTTTTATTTTTATTTAATTTCTAACTTTACTAATTTATTCTTTATTCTTTATTTATTTTTTAGGTGTTTTATGAGCTTAGATCGAATCATTGATCTATCACCTGTGGACCATGAAATCGAGTGGACTTTTAGACAAGTAAGATGCGAAAGATTTGCTCAAAGACAAGTCGAGATGGACCTTGGAAATCAAAATGATGGAGAAAGTAATGGAGTCAATCATGTGCATAACCCAATCCTTATTGCTGATGATAGGGATCTTGCCATTAGACAATATCCTTATTGCCAGTGATGTTTCAAATGCTCCAAACAGTGGGCTAGTTTAGTGTTATGCCCATGGAAGATCCACACTTACACCTTCGTTTGTTCATAGGGATGAGTGATTCATTCAAGATAGTTGATATGACTAAAGACACACTGAGGTCAAAATTGTTTTCATACTCGTGGTGAGATCGAGCATGAGCATGGCTGAATTCATTGCCACCCAGTTCAACATCTACTTGGTAAGAATTAGCAGAAAGGTTTTTGGTAAAGTATTTTCCACCGAGCAAAAACACAAAGTTGCATAATGAGATAACTACTTTCCAGCAATTAGATGACGAGTCTTTATATAAGGTCTGTGAAAGATTCAAGGAATTGCTTCGTAAGTATCCTCATCATGGGATTCCTCATTGTATCCTATTGGAGACGTTTTATAGTGGTTTCAACACACATACAAGATTAATGGTAGATGATTATGCAAATGGTATAATTTTGTCTAAGTCTTATAATGAGGCTTACGAGATCATTGAAAGGATCACTAACAACAATTACCAATGGCTGACAAATCGAGCAATTTTTGGAAGACAAGTAGCTGTATTGCATGAAGTGGAAACACTAACTTCACTTTCTACTGAAGTACCTTCTATTTCCTCAATGTTAAAATAGTTTACCACTAATGATTTGAATAATAACTTTCGAGAATGGCCCTTCAAAACGCGAGTCAGTTTGTTATGTAAGGAGTTAGTATCAAAACAAAAATGGAAAAGTACCACAGTCTAACTTCTACAATCCATTGGGGCAGAATCATCCGAACTTTTCCTAGAGTAACTAAGGAAATGGATCGAACAACAATTGGATGCATCATAGACGCAATCAAACCTAAGGGTTTAACAAAAAAGCCCCAAAACCACCTCAAGCTAAGTCATCAAACATTTTGGAGGACTTGTTGAAGGTGTACATGGAGAAAATTGAAGCTTTGATCCAAAGTGAAGTAGCAACACTGAAAAATCTAGAGAACCAAATGGGTTAATTAGCTACTAAGCTTCATAGTAGACCACAAGAAGCCTTGTTGATTGATATAAAAAATCCAAGAAATTTGGGTAAGGAGCATTGCAAAGTGGTTACATTATGAAGTGGTAAGATTTTGGAACCCAATGAGGTTGTGGTTAAAAATGAGCCTATTGTAAAGGAGGAAAGTCAACCAACAGTTGAAGTTCCTACAACCAAAAAGTTTGATGCTAAAAAATTTGATGAGGTAACCCTAAACTAATGAATTCTAAAAAGCTAACACGCACTTTTGCATATTTGCCTCCTCAGAAAAGTTGTCAATATTAGCCTAGAGTTCCATATCCTTAAAGGCTTCAGCAGAATAAGCAGAAACAAGAGGTACAATTCAAGAAGTTCTTGGATGTTCTAAAGCAACTGCATATCAACATTCTATTGGTAGAAGCTTTAGAATATATTACCAATTATGTGAAGTTTATGAATGATATTTTGTCCAAGAAGAAACGACTTAGTGAGTATGAGGCCATAGCTTTAACCAAGGAGTGTAGTACGTTCTTACAGAACAAGCTACCTCTGAAATTGAAAGACCTTGGAAGCTTCACGATACCCTGTAACATCAGTGAATCATTTTGTGGTGAAGCTTTATGCGACTTAGGAGAAAGCATCAACTTGATGCTCATATATTCATCCATAATTTATATACAAACATTTACACTAGAAAAAAACATAACTCGAAGGTTTACATGACAACATCCAATACATGTAACCTTCACTAAGATCAACTATACACCCAAAATGATCATTACTCATAACATTAGCATCATAAGTACATTCAAAAACATAAAAGAGAACATCACCAACATTGAGTTTGGGATTATCGCTATATGTTGAGTCGAGAATAAAAAATATATACCTAACCTGCACACAAAGGAATGGTCAAATAATGAATAATTTCATTAACTCAAGAACTATATATATTTAATAATTCATAAATTCAAAATCTTTAACCTGTAATGGTTATTACCACATAGTTTACCATAAAGTTCATCATGAACATTTTTTACCATAAAGTTCATCATGAACATTTCATACTATCGTTCATTTACCAACATTCATCAAGAGAACGATTATACATCACCGATATTAATCAACCTGTTATTGGCACCCTGAACCTGACGAATAAACTATAACTCAGTTTTTTGCCCAGCACTAGTCGGATAAACAAATGCTAGGTGTGCCCTACACTAGTCAGATAAACCGATAATGCTTAGTACCCAGCGTTGGCCAGATAAACCGACGATAGAAGTGCCTGCACTAGTCGGATAAACAGTCAATGTTTTGCGCCTAACGCTAGTCAGATAAATCGACGATAGATGTGCCCTGTACTAGTCGGGTAAACCGACAATGTTTTGTTTATATACGTCCAACACTTCCAACACAAGATCAGATCATCTCTATCCCATCATATCATAACAAAACTTCTTAAGTTTACCAATAATGCTTATCATCAACTTATTCAATTAAATATTCAACTCATAATATACACATAAATCATTTATCCATAATCAACCATTTAGAACAATTTTCTCAATCATTCAATTACTCAAATTCACTTTCCATCATACTTCCATGGTCTATTTCATATAGGATTATCATATATATATTACAAAGTTTGTAAGTAATGGAAATTAAATAGTTCAAGTAAAAGAGATATGAACTTACCTTGACAAAAACTGTTGTAAAATGAAGTCGACGACTAATCTGACACCTTAGTTTTTCCTATACTTAGATCCATTTGATTCGTTTTTGGATCTATATAATAATTAAATTTAACATATCAAATTCAATTACTTACTCCAACTTATTTTATGCATATGACCTTTAGTTTTTCATTATTTACAAAATTTCCCTAAACTTTTACATTTCTTTCAATTTAGTTTTTAAACCTGAAACTTTAAATACCCATTTCTTAAATTTAACAACATTTCTCAAATACCCATGTTAACCGAACTTATTTCAATTTAAGTACAGTCCAAAATTATTCAAAATTCACAAAAATTCCACATTAATTGTAATGTTTCGTCAAATTAATCCATTAATTATAAACTAAAAAAATCATTTTACAAACATATCTTAATCAACAACCAAGGTTACAAATCTATCATTTAACTTCAAAATACCTAAAATTCATCAATGATACATTACAAAATCTTTAATAGTTTCAAAAATGGAGATACGAGTTAACTGGACCTAATTGTAACAATATTAAAAATATAAAAATTACAATAAACAGATGCAAAATTGACTCACATGCAAGGAAATAAAAGTGGTCGAACCTTCAAGCCTTCCATGGAGATTTCTTGTTTCAATTTTGGTGGAAGAAAATCTTTTTATTTACTTTTTATTTATGTTTTATTTACTTTATTATTAATTTATCATTAAAATCTAATATATAAAACGTATAAAATTTACCTACAAGCCGTCCCACGATATAAAATGGTAATTACCATTTAAAACCCCACTTCATGTTTTAATAATCATTTAGCACATATATCTAATAGAGATTAAATTTTACAGCTTTTATGATTTAGTCTTTTTTCTTTAATTAACAATTTAAAAATTAAAATTTTCGGACCAAACTTCAATACCCGACCACTGCATAAATATTATATAAAAATATTTAATGGGCTCAGTTTGTAGAAATAAGGTCTTGTTATCTCCTTTTCTAAAACCACTTGACTTTAGGAACATATCACTTGAGCCTATTTATTCATTAAATTAACAAAAATCATTAAATCAAATTTCAACTTTGTTCTATATTTGACACATAAATATTAAATAATAAAATTTACGGGCTCACTTATCGATTTTGTGGCCCTAGAACTACTGTTTCCTACACCACTAAAAAATGAGCTGTTATAGGCGGTGATGAACTACCAGGCACTTTACGAAAACATCGGCTAAGGTATAAGAGATTATTTCTCACTGAGTTCTTATAAACTTACATGAGTTACACTTTATGATTCAGGTTGAATGTGAGTATGTGCCAAAAGGGACGATGCCATGACTACATCGAATAAAGTGACGTATAGGGTTTTTATGCATATAGAGCAAGTTTAGTGTAGTGTTCAAAGACTAAAATGTTACTTAGGAAACCATACTTTTTGGTAACTATAATAAATTAAGATTTCAATCTAGATATCCTTGTAATTAAATTATCATGTGTCGTAGTTGTATCTACCCATTGTATATGTATGTAATTTAGTTTGAATCTGTATAAAGTTAATGTGTAAAAAAAATTTTAAATTGTATAAGCAAATTAAGCTTTGTCTATATTCGTGAGGTAATAGCTGAGATTCGAATTCGACAAATCAGATCAGGTTGAGGGTGTTACATAAAATGGTTTAGCAAAATTTATGAAGTCAATGCCTCTAGTTTGTAGCTAAACCATATCTTTTTAGAATGAATTTTTCGTATATATGTATAAGGATATGATATTTTACATGAATAAAAACTTGTACGTATCATGCCAACAAGTTATCATAAATAATCCCAACAACAGTTGATTTTTGGTTGGAGTCAAAATAAAACTCGTTTCAATTCTTTTTGAATGTGCACTATATGTTTAAGTTGCTCTATCACAATGTAGAAAATGGGTATCTAGAGAAAGTTATATATTAATTATGAATCTTCTTGTATTACTAGATGTTTTGAATGAATTGAAGATTCAATTATGACATGATTTGTATTTTGAATTCATAGTTTTCCTAACATTAAGGAGAGAAATAATAGTTGGATGAACTAATTACTTGTAATGAATTGTCATTTTCTAGATCCTCGTAGAAAGTGATTTGAACCATAAGTTCAAATAGATAATTCACTTTATTACAAGTTAATTACTAGATGCATTTTCTAGCCTGATGAGAATACCAAGTATCATATGCCGGTTGATGTTTTGAGGTCCCAATAGAATATCCCGATAGAATAAATGAAAGTAATGCATGCCTGAAGCATGGTAGATTGATTTGTTCCAAATATGAAAATTCTCGTAAAAGATCATGACGAATCTAGATGATCATAAATTCTTGTAAAAGAAAATAATTAATTAAGATGATCATTTAGTGGAGGCAGGTGCTTCTAAAGAGACCCAATGACATAACTACTGATTAGAACTCCAAAAGAGATTTTGGTACCTGAAACTGAAGATAAAAATAATGAAAACAAAGATACCTCAATAAGTTATGTCAATACAAGAAAATATGGAACCATGGAAAAAAAAGTTGATGACAATGATTTTGCAATGTTGAAATAATGAAAGAAAATGAGGATTTTGAATATATTGAGAAATATAAACATGAAATAGATTAGCCAAAATGGAAAGATGCAATTTAAGTAGAATTAAATTCGTAAAGTTTTTGGACCAATAGCCCAAACATCTAAAGGTATAAATCCAGCGAGGTATGAACGCATAGTTTTGTGAAAATAAAATAAGAAAAATGAAGTTTTTTGCTAAGTCTTGACATTGATCATGTAAAAATATGATATTCTTTTGTGGTGGATGCAATAAACCTTTAGATATCTTATTAGTATAGCAGTTCATGAGAAGATTTAATACTCATCTAATGGTTGTTGTTACGACTTTTATATGAATCACCATATAGGGGAAGTTTATATTAAAATCCTTAAAAGTTTTAAAATACTAGAAGAATATAGAAATTCTTAGGAAACTGTGTAATACCTTTGTGTAAATATTTATTGATTTGATTTGATTTGATTTGATTTGATTTGATTTGTACGTATGTATTATTATAGAAGGGTCATGATTAAAGTTTGTTATGATTACTGTTGAAAGATTTAACATCGAGGTTTTGTCCCACTGGATTTTCTTGCTAAGTTTTTCAATGACGCAACATATTATGCGTATTATAGATATGTGTACTCTTTTTCCTTCCATATGAATTTTTTTCTCACAGGGGTTTTATCTTACTAAGATTTTTAACGAGACACATTATCTACCAATGGACATCCAATGGGGAGTGTTATGTATATCTATCAAGATCAAGATAAGTTTGATGTAGTTTAAGACTTTAATATTCATTAGAAGTAGAGTTTTATTTCATTATACTTCTTATGTGTATAAACATAGGCTTTTGAGAAGCATTGTATACATATCCCTATTAATTAATAAAATATTTACTTCTCTTTTGCTCTCCTATTTCTCTTGTTTTTAATCTCTTTATTCTTTTATTTCATAACATAAATAATTTAAAAATTACTAATCCTTTTATAAAATTTAATAATTATAAATTTTGTCATTTTAA
>JABFAF010267523.1:19068-43495 GCA_013677275.1 Gossypium schwendimanii | reverse complement strand
TGTCAAGTCGTGTGAGTTACATGGCTTGGAGACACGCTTGTGTGTTAGGTCGTGTGTCTCACACAGTCATGTCTCCAAGCTATGTAACTCAATTCAGACCGTGTTGGTCAAAAATAATTTTGAAAAATTAGCTCCAGTGTTCACACGACCTATGACACACCCATGTGTCCAAACCGTGTGTCCAAGCCGTGTGAATTCCTTTTTGAATTTTTTTTCAAAATTTTTTAAGTAATAAAAAATAAATGTACTATTTTTTATTTTTTTTAAAATAACAAGAAAGTAAAATAAATAAATAAAATAAAATAAAAACACTCGTGTTGCCTCCTGAGAAGCGTTTATTTAGAATCTAAGCTCGACTTCCCTTTTTAAGCTAACGGTTAAAGCAGATTTTGAAGCCGAAGCTCCTCTCTTTCTTTATTAGTTTTACCACTAAAATAAAGTTTGAGACGATGGTTGTTTACCTTGAATGTGCCAAAATCAGGGTGTGTTACCTCAATGGTTCTGTATGAAAATATGTTTTGTACTACAAATGAGTTAGACCCTCTTGACTTAAGCTCTGAAGGGAACATTCATGGATCTGACTTGTCCAGTAGCACTTTGTCCCCAACTTTGAATTGGTTCATCCTCTTTACATGCACACTATGACGTTGCTTAGTTATTTCTTTGATCGTTCTTGGGTTCTCATCAACCTTTATTTGTGATTCATCTAATTCATCGAGCTGCACCATTCGCTCTTCACTTGTCCCTTGATTTTTGTCACCTTGAAACGAACATTGTTCGAACACATACTCATTAGTAATTTCTTGTAAAGAATAACGAGTATCATCTCGCTCACTAGGAACTCTAACAAAATCACGTGCTTGAAGAGTAAAATTTTCATCACCTACACTCAGTACCAGTTCACCATTACCCACATCAATAACAGTTCTAGCAGTGGCTAAAAAGGGTCGACCTAAGATAATTAGGACTTCAATGGCCTCATCTATGTATGGTATAACGAAATCAACAGGGAATATAAATTTATCTACTTTCACAAGTACATCCTCAATAATATCCCTAGGATACCTAATTGATCTGTCAGCTAATTGAATACTCATCCTAGTGGGTTTTAGTTCTCGGAGACCAAGTTGTTTGAACATGTCATAAGGCATAACATATACACTAGCCCCCAAATCAGCCAAAGCTTTTTCAACATTTAAGCTACTAATAAGATAATGAATAGTAAAAATCCTTGGATCTTTAAGCTTAGTGGGTAGTTTATTTTGGAGAATGGTCGAGCAATCCTTATTGAGCTCCATAGTTGACAAGTTGTATAACTTCTTTTTATTTGTTAACAACTCCTTTAAAAATTTTTCATACTTTGGCATCTGCAAAAGGGCTTCAACAAAAGGCAAGTTAATATACAATTTTTTTTCAAAAGTTCAATAAATTTACCATATTGTTTGTTTATGCGGTCTTGCTTTAATGCTGCCGGATATGGAAATCGTGGTTTGTATTATCTGACCACGAGCTTATGCTCTTTCCTACTTTCCTCAACCCCATAATTTTTCTTAATAACTTCTAGATTCAACTTCTTTTCAGGCTCAACTAACCCTTCCATGCTTCGAACAGTGATTGTGTGGACTTGATCCTTTGGGTTAGTTTAGGTGTTACTAGGTAAGCTACTTTGTTGTCTCTCCAAAACCAGTTTAGCAAGTCGTCCAATCTAATTTTCAAGCCCTTGAATCGATACTTTCTGGTTTTTCAAAGCTATCTCAATGTTTCGTAATCGAGTTTGGGAGACCAAAATTAATTTAGTTAACATCTCAAGGTTCAATTTCTTTTCTTGCTGATAAGGTTGTTGAAAACCCGGAGGGGGTTGTGACCTTTGATAACCTTGACCACCACAAGAGAAATTTGGATGATTCCTCAATCTTGTATTATAGTTATTGCTATAGGGGTTATTTTAAGGTCTAGAATTGTTACCCATAAAGTAAAATTGCTCATGCTCCATGTTAGAACCGAAAGGTAAACATTTTGGATTAATTATCACCTCTCTAGTTGCATCACATTGCATTACTAGATTCATCGTGTTATTGCAACTCAAGCCATGAATTTTTTACTTAATGCTTCCACTTGACTTACTAACATAGAACTGCATCTATATTAAAAACATCGGCTGCTTTAATCGATTTTTTTCTCATGACTTGCCATTGATAATTATTTAGTGTCATCTCCTTAATAAACTCTTGAGTTGCTTCATGTGTCTTATTATTTAATGTCCCACCAATTGCTGCATCAATTAGTTGCCTAGTCAAGAGATTCAAACCGTTGTAAAATATTTTAACTTGTAACCACAAAGGTAAACCATGATGAGGACACATTCTCAAAAGATCCTTAAATCTCTCTCATGCATTATATAATGTCTCCAACTCAATTTGAGCAAAATAAGAAATGTCGTTCCTCAACTTAGTTGTTTTAGCCGGTGGGAAGTACTTTAACAAAAGCTTCTTAGTCATTTGAACCCAAGTCGTGATAGAACCTCGTGGAAGTGAATTCAACCACTATTTTACCTTACTCCTCATAGAGAACGGGAACAACTGTAAGCGTATGACATCATTAGTAACGCCATTAATCTTGAATGTGTCGCAAATCTCTAGAAAGTTAGCTAAATGAGCGTTTGGATCTTCATCTTGTAGCACATCAAACTGGACATATTGTTGTACCATCTGAATTGTGTTCGACTTCATCTCAAATTTGTTTGCAGCAATAGTCAGTCTGACAATACTCGATTCAACCCCAGTCAGAGTAGGCTTAGCATAATCATACATAGTCCGAGGAGTAGGCTATGCAGGAGGCTGCTAATTAATTTGATTATTTTTCATCTCCACAGTAATATCCTTTTCCTCTTGATCGTCTATTAAAATCTATTGACTTTGCCTTGCTTCTCCCCGATTTTTGTGAGCAGTTTGCTCAATCTCACTATCATAAACTAACGGTTCCAATAGGTTTCTTCTAGTCATAAACTAAAAGAACCTATTAGAATCAAACAAAAAAATTAGAATATAAAAATTAAATTGAAACAAAAAATATTAAAATAAAAATAAAAATGGCTAAATTAATAGAAATAAAGTTTTCCTAATATTTTAGTCCCCGGCAATGGCGCCAAAAACTTGATGCGTCGTGAACTAACTAAAAATATGACTAAGGCAAGCGCACCTATCAATTAATAGTATAGCTATGGTGAGCACATATATCGTTCCCACGAAGACTAAGTAATAGTAATTATGGTGAGCACATATTGCGTAGAAATTTGATTTAATGATTTTTGTTAATTGAAAGAGTAATTATGTTCAAATGGAATGTCCCTAAAGTCAAGTGTTATTAGGGTGAGTGTTTGCTGAGTGTTATTAGGGTCATATTAATTTTTTGTTAAGAAATTTTATTGTTTAGATAGTTAATTAATTAAAAAGGAGTAAATTGTAAAAGCTGTAAAAGTTAGCTTCTAGTAAATATATGCACTAAATGATTATGGAAAACTAAATACCTGGATTCAAATGGTAAATACACCATTTTGAATCTAAGTGGACGGTTTTGATGATAGGAAGCATGAAATTTAATTAAGTTTCTAAAGGGTAAAAATGTAAATTGATTAATTAGTGAGAAATTAAACAAAAAAAAGGTTAGAATAACCATCATCTTTCTCATTTGCACAACACCAAAACTGAAACACCATGGTAGGCATTAGGAAGCTGCTGGCCATTGTAAAATTCACATGCATGGTATGTTTCTTTCACCGTTTTTCTTGATTTTTATGTTTTTAGGCTCGTATTAGCTTAATCTAGCTAACCCAGTGGTCAATTTGTTAAATTGTTAAATGTTTAAAATTTTATCATGAATGAATTTGTGATGTTCTTGAAATTTTGTGATAAATATAAGTATTTTGTTAAGTGATTTTTGATTGTTTTAATGTTTAGGGACTTATTTGTTAAAATAGTAAATTTCAATGTAAATATTGTGAAATGATGATAAAAATGGCCTGAGTATGAACCCTATGAAAATTGGCTAGCATGAATTTTAATTAAAAGTGGTTAAATTGTAAGTTTCGGGTTTAGGGATTAAATTGCATAAAAGGTAAAATATTTGGGGTAATTCTGTAAATCTCCCATTCATAAGAGTTATAATTTGAATTAGTTATTTTAAGCTATTTGAATGGTTTAATTTATTGAAAATTATTATTTAGATCAAGAAACAAACCAAACGGATCTAAACCGAGGAAAGTTAAAGTGTCGGATTAGTCGGGGGCTTCGTTTTTACAACTGAATTTGTTGAGGTAAGTTTGTATAAGGATTAAATTATTATGAAATATTTTGTATGTAATGCTAATAAATACTTATGTTACAAATAAATTAGATTAGTAATTGTATAATAATTTGGTGATATGGGTCAAAATAAGATGTTAATCAATTTGGATGATATAATGCTTTAGTTTGGATGGGATATTCAAAATGGTATTATGATGAAGGAAATGTATATTTGAAAAGTGTAAAATGAAATGCAAATTAAGGCTTTGGAGATGTTAAAATGCCCCGTTTGAACCTCGAGAATTCTTAGGATACAAATGACATGTCATTAGAGATTATATGGTTTCGGGTGCTAGTCCTGGATGACCTACTGATGGCTGAGGTCCTGCATTTGTTGCGGATTCTCCACAACTCGTGTGAGCAGCATTGTATAGCTATCATTCCAAACCATAGCTCGTGTGAGCAGGCCCACTTCACTACTTGTGTTAGAATTACTGAAAAGGTTACAATTACATGAAAAGACACACTTTATGTGAGCGTTACCGAGTATTCGATGCTATTCTATTGGTTCAACGGGCAATTAAAGGTTAAAACGAAAAGGTATGTATATGAAATGAGTTATGTCATTGAGCTTATGAAATGGAAATTCTGATATGTATAAATGGATTGAAAAGGTAACTATTTGTTTATGTGTTGGGTGATTTACATAATGAAATCCATTGCATGTTATATTTCATTATCATGTATAGATGTGTTCTTAATTGTATCTACTAACCTTGTGAGGTGTTGTGGATAGGAAGTAAAAGTATTCTTATGATCTCATGAGCTATGAATGAATGAATTATTCATTTTATGTTTAGTAAATTTAAGTTTCCTTTATACAAGCTTACTAAGCACTAGTTGCTTACGTAATTATTTATTCTATTTTGTAGATAATCGAAAACTCAATCGGTTGGAATTGCACCAGAGCACGATCACACTATCAAATCATCATTTCAGTAGACTTTGGTTATTATGTTGATGGTTATAAATGACATGTAATAAGTGTATTGTGTTATTTGGCCAATGCAATGTGATTTGAGAGTTCTTGTTCATATGTTTTGATTTTGGCTTGTTAATGTATATGCAAATATGTAATTTGGTCATTTTTGAATGTCTTTTGAAGTAGGTGACTTATGGTAGAATTGTGATGGGAAAGAATGGTCAAATAGTATGTGAGATGTATGTTTAAGATTAGTCTTATAGCATTAAGTTTGAATTGTTTTGGTCGTTTATTTGTGGTACCAATGATGGTATATTGGATAAACATTTAGATTGAATGATATGTGTGTGTTTGCCATGTACAGGGTTTATATGTAATAGATGTTGTGAATATGTTATTTGGCCAACTTGGTAAGGTTATGTCTTTTGAGTATATGTTAGTTTGAACTTGTCATGCTTAGTAAGAATGTGTCTTTTGGTCATTTTGAGTGAAATGTAAATATATGACTTGAGATATGTTTATATGTGGTTAAAATGGTTGAAAGGTTTATGGTTGTGGTGATTTATGTTTAGGTTATAATGTGATTTTCAATTGGTATGAATTGAGGTGCCTTTGAATGGCATATTGGTTAGAACTTATAGGTTGATTGGTTTGGTATGTTTTAGGTGTCTTTAGAGAGTGTTTTGATTAATTGAATACATGTATAAATGGTGTATCTTGTTGAACAAGGATAGGTATTTTAATGACTTATTTTAGGGGTTAAATTTGGTGCACACAGCTTGGGACACGGGCTGTGACACAGCCGTGTGCCACACACGATCACCTCATACGATATTGTGTCATTAAAATTTTAGGTGCATGTTTCACACGGTCTATAACATGAATGTGTGTCTCAAAATAGTTTGTTACATGGTCTGGCACACGGCCTGCGACACGGCCGTGTGACCATATTTTGAATACACACACAAATAGACACATTGGTTGGGACACGACCATGTGTCCCTACATCAAATGTTCACACAGTCTGGGCTATGTCACACGGCCGTGTGACCCCTATTTTCCCAATTTTTCATGTTTTTCCAAAACTTTCTGTTTTCATTCAAATTGATCTTCGATTGTTTTCAAATTGCTTTTTGGGCTCCAAAGGCTTAATTTAAGGCCCAAATGAGTATATTTTCTATGATTGAAATGAGATATTAGAAATTAATATTAAATTGTATTATCGATCTATTTTAAAGTTAAAGGTTCCATTTTGTACAGTACTACTCTGTAACATTAATCTAGCAACGACGACAGGTTAGAGGTGTTACATTTATATCGTCCTATTTCTAGAATTGCATGCAACTCCACTTAATTACGCAAGGTTTACTCTTAAACAGAGTCTATTCCTCCTCTGAAAGCACAT
Source organism: Gossypium schwendimanii (assembly GCA_013677275.1). Classification (NCBI taxonomy): domain Eukaryota; kingdom Viridiplantae; phylum Streptophyta; class Magnoliopsida; order Malvales; family Malvaceae; genus Gossypium; species Gossypium schwendimanii. The sequence continues at coordinate 36,825 of JABFAF010267523.1, read as the reverse complement.
CAAACATGGGTCAATAATCTAGAAATATCAAACCAAGAATTAAGCACACATTATTGAGAATAAGATCTAAGTATTTATTGCGTAAAATAAAAATTAAACAACAAAATCTATCATAGGGTTCATCTCTTTTAGGTATTCAGAAAATTAGTTCATGCTTGAAAATAAAAAAATCCAAAACATAGTATAACCGAACGAAACAAAGAAACTCATGTTAATCTCCTAAGAAATCAAATGCGAATCTTCAATCTTGACGAAAATCTGCTTGAGAATCGGATTTAATGGTGTTTTTTGAGTTGTTTTCTTGAATATTTTATGACGACCCTCTCCTATCTTCTTATTTTTGTCATATATGCGTCTTAGAATGCCCGGAAAACCCAAAAATCGTGTTTTCCAGTAGTTTAGAGTGCCAATTTGCGAAATCCACACGGCTTACCACATGGCTATGTGGCAGCCCATATGGTTCATACGACCGTGTGGAAGAGGTCAGCCCGTGGGGTTCTTGTACCTTAGTCTGATTTTCCAGTTTTCACTCGTTTTTCACTCCTTTTGCTCTCAAATGTTGTCCTAAGTATAAAAAGATGAATTTATAGGATTAGGAGCATAAAATTCACCATTAACATCGAATAATCACACAAAAATGCATTGAGAATGAAATTAAAATATGTTACTTTTGAGATTAAAATATGTTACTTTTAGCACTTATCACCCACTGTTAAATGATTGACAGGAAGATAACGTGATAGACTGATAGCTTTAAAAATTGGCATAATGACAAATTTAGCCCTCAACGTTTACACACTATGTTAATTTAATCTTAATTTTTTAAAATTTAACCCTTAATGTTTACGCATTACCAAATTTTATCTTATTTTTACATGAAATATAATTTAATACACAATGTGTAAATTAAAAACAAAAGCAATTTTTTTAAAATTTCATTTATTATTAAACTAAACAATCATCAAATACATTGCTTTCATTATATTTCAAATGACTAAGAACTTGATATCTCTAATTATAATTGATTCATTTTTTGTTAGTTTGACTTGACTACAATTGATGAAACAAATCAAAGTTAAAAATAATAATTTTTTTTAAGTTGTTAGATTTACAATTGGATTCAATTAAGGAAGTAGGGTGTTTTTTTTAAAAAAATTTCAAGCAATTGAATTGGCTATTTTCAAATTTTGGGTCATTTAGTTGTTCATTTTTTTTTTCATTTAATGAAACGCATGGACAATGTTAGAAAAGGTCACAAAGAAAAGCAAAATTGCAAAAAGATCAAATAAAGAATGTGTAAACGTTGTGCATTCAATTTTTTAGAATGAATACTAAATTGACACAATGTATAAATATTAAGGATTAAAGTTGTTATTATGGCAATTCTAAAAGCTACCACGTCAACCTCCCATTAGTTAGTGGCGGAGCCAAGGGTGGCTAGCAGGGGCCTCGACCCCTCCTAAAATGGAAAATTTTTCATTTAGGCCCCTTAATTTATAAAATTTTAAATTAGAGATTGTAAAATTGTACTCCCCAAAATGAATAAAATTTGATTTAATCCTTTTTAAATTAAAAAGATATAGGCTATTAAAATGATGAAATTTCATTTTTACTATCGTAAAAATATATAATTTAATTTCGACCCCCAAAAAATTTCTGTCTTTTCCCCGCCATTAATAATTTAATGGTCATTAACCAAAAAAGAAAAAATTGAATAGTTGGGAGAATATTTTATAATTTTTCACAATTGAATGACTAAATAAAAAATTACTAATAATTGAATGGTTACTAATATAATTTAACGATTATTGTTTTAATGATGGACCGAGAGACACCTTTCCCTTCCTAAATCAACCAAAAAAATGCTTTTCCCTTCTTTTTCTTTTTTTTTTTCCTCTTTTGGAGAGAAAAACATTGTTTTAGAATTTGTCTAACCACATAGCCCAACCCAATTAATACATATTAACTATTTCTTTTTAATAAAATCTTATAATGTTTTGTATATAGATTAGGTAAACTATATCATTAGTCATTAAATCATGGGTAAGTTTTAATTTTGGTACTTAACTAAAAAAAGTTATAATTTGGTCATTGAACTATTCAAAAATTTTCATTTAAGTCATTGGGCAGTTAAAATGGATGTTATATATCTTTCTTTGTTCGCACTTCCTTCACCAATTGAAAGCTCTCTATCCTCTTCTCTTTTACAATTTAGTTTTTTTTTTTTATGAAATAGCTTTGAACGTCATGAATCTGCGAACCGAAATTCAAACAACTTTTTTCTTTGATCTTTAACATTAACTGTTAAATCGACTTGGATCTATGCTATATTGTTCTAATCGTCAATTGGTATTTAACCACTGTACTAGTCGTCGAATTGTCACTTGGAGCTTGCTGGCGAAACTTTCTTTTAAATAACTTAACAGCCCAGTGACTTAAATAAAAACTTTTGAAAAGTCCAGTGATTTAAATGAAAACTTTCAAATAGTTTAATGACCAAATTGTATTTTTTTTAGTTAAGTGACCAAAACAAAAGTTTACTCTTAGTTTAGTGGCTAATGGTGTAGTTTACCCTATAAGACTTCATAACCAACCCGGTCATCGAGTTCGAGCTACGAGATGCTACAACTATCGATTTAGAAAATAAAAATAATTATGAAAATTTTAATTATTCAAATACGTAAACAAATAACAGTCATGTACATAATGTATTACACAATTATTTTTGGGTCCTACACGAGCTTACTAAAGCTCTTTTGTTAACCCAAGCTTGAATTATGACCAAATTGTAAAGTTTTAAAAATTCAGGACCGATGTCGCGACCTCACAATCTCCACATCCTGACATTGCCAACTCAATAAGTCACACCGTGGCTCCAGACAAACCAACGTCGCAACGTTACTCACTTTCAACACCACGTTGCGACATTGGACGTTTGTGGTCGTGACAATGTCCCTGTTTTTGTCAAAAATACCATTTTGGTTCTATTTCAAGATGTCAATACTACCTAATTGATTTACACCAACTTTTACCATCAAAACCAATTCAAATTCATATCATTTCATGCCAAACAAATAACCTAACCAATTCCAATCAAAACCAACTTAAACATGAGCTCAACCTATTCAAAATCAATTCATTTCAATATATTCATTCAAATGCCAAATCTACCTATGTCAATACATATTAAAACATGCCATTCAACGTCTACTACTACCTATCAATTTCATTTTGTACACCATGAACCTATATGACCTTATCTTGAACCAAAACAAACATACTTTAAGCATATTTCCAAGCATCACTTTTCAAAAATGTAAATTCCAACCATTCATTAACTTAGCTACCTTTTCTACCTCATTTTATAACATTCCACATACCAAAACATATAAGCATATGTCACAACTTATTCTAGAATTAAACATAATTAATACCATACATTTACCAAGTCACAAGGCAACATATTACACAAAATGGGCTATGTCACATTTACCAAGTAGTAAACACTTTCAAATGATAAAGTGCACACTAAGACCCTTATATATATGCCACAAACTTAAACTCAAAATAATCTTATAACTACCAACTAGTGAGAATGTGAGCTTCAAAACAATCTGACTTGGCGAGTTTCGCAAGGTGACGATCTACAAGGGAAAGAAAACAATGAGGGTAAGCATATAGAATGCTTAATGAGTTCATATGTAAAATACAAGGCTTGCCTTATTTTTACCTAAACATTCAAAGCTTCCTTAGATTGGCATAGATTTAGCTAGAACATGACACTCAAAACATCAACAATGTGAGCATTGATTTATAACCAAGATCATTTAATACTACTGTAACACCCTTAAAATCAATATATTATATAAGTAATATTAAATTGAATAGTGTATAATTGATCTTTCCGATAAAGTGAGAAAAGGATATAAAGATGATAAAAGAAAGGTTGAGTGATGCCAAGGAAAATTTTGAAATAAGAAGTATGTTATGAAATATTAATTTGAGCCAGGGACTAAATCATAAAAATATAAAAAATTTTGTGGTCTAGGTGTAAATATTTAAAATATGAGGGTTTAAAGTATGAATATAAAAAAATTGAAGGCCTAATAGTGCAAATATCTTAAAGGTGGAAGAGTAGAAAATAAGGAAAATGGATGAATAAGGACCAAATTGAATAAGCAAAAAAGTATAAGGGACTAAATTGTTCTACCAAATTAAGTGATGGTTCAAGGCTGCAATTTTGAAAGATTACAAAGGGAAAAATGATCAAGTAGCATGAAAAAGGATTCTAGAGTGTAATGATGACATAGGAGATATTTTTATGATATTTTAAATTAAATAATTAGATAAATGTTATAATATTAATATTTTAACTAATTTTTAGTAATATTTTATTAAGAAAATTTTAGTATTAAAAAGGAGAAAAGATGAAGAGAACTCACCAACCTTCCATGCTCCAACATGAGAGAGAGCTAGAAAAGAGAAAGTTTTATTTTTATTACAATTTGGCGCTTTGCCATGAAAACCCACTTTTTCATTCAAAATTCTTGAAAATTTCCTTAGACACCAAAGAGAAAAGATACAGTAGATATTCTAGAGAATATGTTCATCAATTTAGAAGCAAGAAAATAGTTGATGAAAGTGAAGGAAATGAGAAGAAAAGAGAAGGAAAGTGGTGCAAATGAGAAAGGAAGAAATTATTGACAAATGAGGAAAGTTTCATACTAGCCCTACTTGTATTTCAATAGATTGAGTTAAAAATTTTGTGTATGATATGTATGAAACATGTATTTTAACCTAAATACTAGAAATAAAAAGTATTTGATGAAGTATTGAGATTTAAAATACTAGATTGATAAGTAAGAGAAAATGTGATTTTTATTGTGAAAAGTACTAAGATTAAGAAATGAATATGTAATCTACACATAAAAATAAGTGGTTAAATTGAATAGTAATAAAAATTATGGTGATTATGTATGATTGAATGAAAGATATTGTAAAGAATCATGGAAAAGAAAATATTTTAATTAAAATAGTTTGACAACAGTAGTGACTTAACCTTGAAAATTCACCAAAGATCATAGAAATTTATTTAGAGATTGAATTAAATATGAAATTAAAGTTTATTGAGTCTAATTTTGTATGGAAGAAATGATGTAAGCAATGGAATTGTAGATTTTTAGATATATTATTTTTTATGGGACAAGGTTAGAATGGATTCTGGTTCCCCTATTCTGACTTTAGAAAATCATCAAAAACTGTAAAAAAATTTATTAGGGGATGAAATTTATATGTTTAAATTCTTAATGATTATATTTTAAGGGAAAAAAAATGGAAAAATCATTTAAACCCTGTACTAAGATATAATTAATTTTAGTAAAGAAAGGTCGATGCTGTCAAGCAATAGAACAGGGGAAAATTTGAAGAATTTAATTTACTTATTGGCTAAAGTAAAAATTTTGAAATTTTTATGGTAAAAATACATTTGAGCCTAGTTTGAAAAACATTAAGCGGATCTTAATTTCAAATTCTATAGCTCAAGATATAAATAATTTAGTGACTATGACACAAGTGGACAATTTTGATATGAAAACATAAGTAAATAGTGGAATTGTAGTTAATGTTACATATAAGCATGTCATACTAAAAACTAAAGATTCTATTATATATACATAAAGGATGTGGAATGGAGAGGAGGAGGAGGAGGAAAAAATAGTAGAATTTGAAATGTTACGAAATGGTTATAAGTAATGGAATGATTAATACATGTGAGAATGTTTAAACGAATTAATAAAATAATAAGTGAATAATTGTAAATTGCTGTGATTTTGAAATCTTGGCGAAAAGTTTATGAAGAATTTGGAACAATTTAGAAATAAAAATGGAATATAAATAAAGTGAGTAAACTACTTTAGATAGTGCAAGTCCTCCAATGGACTTATTTGTAAAACTTTAATAATTGTGTTAATTTTATAAACTTTGTTATCTTTGATTGAATATTATGTTTTAGTGAACTCCTTTTAACTGATAAATAATTATTTCATAAATTCAATTATTACTAAAATGAGTAAAATGGTCTTCAATAATCAAATAATACAGTAAATTAATATGAAATTTCTGTAGGTTCTTCAGCAACGAATGTGACATCCCGGTAGCTTGATCAGACAATCGGGTCAAGTATGGGGGTGTTACAACTACAAGTAACTTAACATACCAATTCATGTTACTTTCATATAAATTATCACAATGGTACATTCAATCAACAATCATAAGATTATAACAAGTATACATGATTCAAATAAATCACCTTTGCTATTAACAATCATAAAGATATATCATATTCAATTCAATCCATTTAATGACTTTTCAATTTGGATATCAAGTTCATGTTATCACATTTCAAATTTTCAATTTCATTTAAATCGTTTTGCTCGATGAACGCTACTAAGTGGACTCGGATACACAGGTAACTACACTACACCATTTGCTTGTCTGAGATGAGTACATTTATATATATGGTTACCCGTCTAGGCTAAACCAATATCATGACACATCAGGTTATTCGTCCGAGCTAAACCTTTGTCATATAAAAGCTAAGAATCCACAATGAATGTTGGATCTCGTTTACATTTGCAATAAATCTCGTACAAGCACACACAAGAGCCTATTGGATTGTCAATCGTATCCTAACCCTTTACTAAGTTCACACGACCATTTTTATACATATAAACATCTCATTTCAATTTAGTCCAATTCTAGCCTTTCATAATCAATCCATAACAGCAAAATGTCACATTCACAATTATCCAATCCATAATCAAACATATATATATATATATTTATATATATATGAAATAAAATGCAAAATAACAAATTCCATATGAACTTACCTGTTCAAAATGCAAAACAAGTGAATTCTTCAAGGATTAGTCCCAAATCTTGATCTATACGATTATTTATACAATAAATCAATACTAAACATTTTCATATTATGCCATGATATAAATGAACCTATTTAAAAAAAATTCATATATATGAACATATATATGAACTTATTTTTATATCTAAAAAAATTCGCATTTTATTCAATTTAGTCCCTGGATCGGAAATAGAACTTTCAATTTTGAGCCTTGTTTTAAAATCTAATTTCACATGTATTCATTACAGACACTCTACTTCCTATTCCTACTGAAATTTCATAACAATTTTTCATTTTATTCAACTTGATCCCTAATGTACGAAACTAAAAAAAAAGCTTCACAATTTAGTCACTTCCTTAAACTAAGCTTAATATCTATCAATTTCAAGCCTAATTCTTCAAGAAATCAACAATGATAACTTTTAATTAGTAAAGTAAAATCGCTATAGATTTTTAACTAGTAAATGGCACCGGGGCTTAAATTGCAATTAACCAAAGGTTCAAAACAACAATTATACCATGCTAAAGTGTGTGTTAGTGGATAATATGATTAAATGGCCATTAACTTAAGTAATTAAGATTTTTTAATTAAAGTATGATTAATTAAGTTACTTAACAACCTAATCCTACTATATAAGTAGAATTTCACTGGAAAGATATATAAACTCATATTCTCCAACTGATTCTAAGAAAGGAAGAAATGCTTGATGCCATTGTTAAGGGTTTCAAGATATTTTGTCTTAATTTCAAGTAAGTCCCTAACCATTTTTCTTTGATTTTTATGGAAATTAAATCATGTGAGCTTGATTTAGTTAACCCATGTACTAAATTGTGAAACTTTTAAAGTTTTAGAAAGTTTCCATGGTTGAGAATTGAATGATTTCGATGTTAAATTGCTAGAAATTAAGCTTAGTATATGAAAAATGACTAAATTGTAAAAATTAATTGTTAGTTCCGTACATTAGGGACCAAATTGAATAAAATGCAAAATTATCATTAATTATTGGTAAGGATAGAAAATATAAGGTCCCTAATGGGTTTTTGGTGATATCAAATTCTAATTCAAAGGCCTAAATTGAAATTTATGCTTGTCTCAGTTTTAAGGATGTAATACCCCTAAAACTTTTATAATTTAAAAGCAGTTAGAAATCGAGATAGTGTACAATTGAATTCTCAATAAAATAAAATAAGAAAATGAAAGTGATAAAAAAGAAGAAGATTGAGAATAGAAGAGTTGTCATGCCCCAAAGATTAAATTCTTATTCTAATAGTATTAATCATAGATACATACCTGCTTTAGTGGTTAAAGGCCTTGGTGTGTGAATGGTGGGTTGTAGGTTTGAGTCTTAGGGGGAGTTTTTGTTTCTAAGTAATTTGTGGTTTTGTTGTTTAGTAGAATTTGAGTTAAAGTTTAACTCTGGAAGTGGGAGGGGATATCTATTACTTAATTATAGCGATAGGACGTGGGTAGCTGTGTAGGCTTAAAATTTTAAGTTTTAATTTTTTTCAAAAAAAAAAAAAGAAATGAAAATCTTTCCCTCAACCCACGTTTACATTTTCTTTCTACCTTGATTTCATTATTATTTTTCTCTTTCTCAATTCTTGTGCCATTGCCAATTTGGGGATTAGGTAAAATTTTTTTTAATTATTCTTTTGTTACTCTATTGCTATTTGACTTTTGGTAATTGTGTGGCTACCTTTGGCTTCTTCAATTTCGTGCGTCATAGGTAAGGGTAATGGTTCGTTATTCGTTTAATTTTCGAATTATGGGATGCTAGTGGTGCTGATTAATTTGTAGTCGTTATTAATTGGCTTTACATTTTGGTGAAGATTGTGAGACATTCAGTGCTCCTTCAACGTTGTAGTTTCGTGTGATTGCGATTTCTTTATCGGTAACATTATGAATGAGAGTTGGTGTTTTAGTGAATTTTATTTTTAGCTATCTCGTGTCTAAATGTTGTATTAATCATTTTATTTGACATATTTAGGTCTCGGAAGTCCTGTGATTTCTTCCTCGTCGAAAAATAATTAGGTTTGTAACAAAAACACGAAAAATTGAGGTTCAACAAAAATAAAAAAGTGGCATGTTGACGCCGCACGGGCGTTTTGCCTGGCCATATGACGGGCGAGTGTGTGGTCGTGTGAGTCACATAGGCTAGGCCGATTTGAGCATGTGGAGCCACATAGACATGCCACGCGAGCTTGTGGGCCGTGGACCAGGCCGTGTGGGCCACACGGGTAAGCCAATTTGGGAGTATAGGCCCACACAGGCATGTGGGCCCAAAATTCTAAAATTTTCCCTAGGGTTGTACGTGTCATTCTAATCGACCGTGGGCCTTCTGTAAGATTAGTAAGGGCAAAACAAACCCTAATTCATGACATCTATAATCTTGATAGACTGATCTGAGTTTAGGAAAACTGATATGTACTTGTGATTATGTTGTATAAGCATGTATGATATCTGTATACGAGCATGCGCGTCATGTTAAATTTGTTAATTTTGTTACCTGTATTCAGTATCTGTATATGGGGTGGGTTCTGTTTGTTGGGGGAAGTGATTTGTGAAGCGATAATTCGCCATTATTCTAGCAGCACAGCTACAAATTATTCTGATAAGTGTCTTACAAACACTATGTGGTGTGTAGGGCTAGGAGGGTGTTTTATACCCCACGTGGTGTGATAGGATGGTCGAAGATGGTGTGTAAAGCTTAGGTGTAGGATTTTGCATATCTGCATGTTTCTGATAATCTGATTCTGATAAGGACTTACGTCTGCTTCTGTTATGACATACTGAAATTCTAATTTTGATGCATGTATGTATCCGTTGAGTAACACACTAAGTTTATGAAAACTTACATCTGTTTGTTTGTTCTATTTAGGTAATCTTCAGAAATAGGTGGGTCGGTGCAGCAGGGTCTCAGCAGTGACCACTAGTTCACAAGCTAGTTTAATTAATAGTTTTATTTAAATTCTGGATTATTTTGAAAGTTTGTAATTTTTGGGATTCTCCAGACAGTTTGATTTTAATTTTGGTTTTGGATGGGGTTTTTTTACTTTTCTATAACTTTTAACAAAACTATTTACGGAAACTACGATTTTACTCAAACAAAAGTTTTTTTCTGAAAACACAAACTCAGTTTTCAACTTTAACAATATGAAACTTCTATCGTAAAATAAGTTTTCTGAAAGAGCAAATTAACAACATTTTCTTAACGAGGATAATAATATGTTTGATAAATTGTGGATTCTTCTTATTAACAATTAAATGCGAGAAATTTGACATAATAAGATTGATTAAAAAACCTCTTTTTCGTAACACTCCCAGATTCAGCCATAACATCTAGGTTAGGTTTGAGGTGTTACATTTAGTGGTATTAGTGTCAGGTTGCAAAACTCGAGCTATGAATTTTAGGTTCAAAATTCTATTTGTAAAAGAATTGGTTTTTAAACAAAATTTGCTTCTTTTTGAGTTAGTATGTGGTACACCGAGTCTCCAACGCCGATCCTGTAAGTACTTCTAGACTTAAAAATACTATAGTTAAAACTATATGAAATTATACTGATTTAGTTAGAAACTGAGATTTTTGAAAGATTTCTGAACTTCTGATAAATATTTGAAGCATAATTTTTTTTAATAAACACTGAAACTGTTACATAAAATTTCATAATGTAGATAAAATTTTGAAACAATGAGCGCTCATTCGTTGGCATGACGGACGCCATTGGGGGACTCGAGTTGAGTCTTCATCTTTGAGGAGTATGTCAAATCTGGATACGAGCGAGACATCAATTTCATCTATTATCGAGACTGGGTTTTAAAGCTGCTCGGCTGGGGATGATGCATTGTCCCAAGCCATGCTAAGAGTTTTGGAAAGGGTTGTTGGACCCCATTCTAGATCTGGAGGTCATGGATCGGTAACTGAATGACTCTAGTCCAATAGAGCTGAACTGTTTATGAGTGTCACTCTGGTCGCCCCTATTGTGGCCGAATACTGGTTCAAGGCCACCGAGAGGATAATGAACGACATCGACTGCACTCTCGAGCAAAAATTGAAGGGTGTAGTTTCTTTCCTTCGCGACGAGGCATATCAGTGGTGGTTATTAATTGAGGTGGGTACTCAACTGGATCAAATTAGTTAAGAGTATTTTAAGACTGCCTTTCTGAGAAAATATGTGGTGGCAAGCTATGTGGATGCTCGCAGACGTGAGTTCATGAGCCTTACGCAAGGTGATAGGACTGTAGCTGAGTGTGAGGTCGAATTTTTGAGATTGCGCCGCTACGCTTGAGGCATGGTGGCATCTAAATACAAGAAGTATGTATGTTTCAAGGATATTTTGAGGGATAGTCTAAGGGTTTTGATAGCTTTTTAGAGGGAGAGAGAGTTTGTTGTTCTGGTGGACAAGGCGAAGATCGCCGAAGAGGTTAAGCGCGTTGAGAGTTAAAATAGGGACCGTGAGAGAGGCAAGAATAAGAGGGAATCAGAGCCCTTTAATTCTGCTCAGAGGCCTAAGAAATGGGACTGACTTGATGGATCTTCTAGAGTGGGAGTTCCAATTGCTCCTACTGGGGTTCAGTTATGCAATGACTGTGGTAAGCGCCATCCGGGCAAGTGTTGGAGGAGGTTAGAGGCATGTTTACGTTGTGGGTCGATGGATATCAGATTAGAGTGTGTCCACAGTATTGTGATTAGATGCAAGTTTCGGGTTTAGATTTTTTCAGCCTCAGAGGGCAGTACAGTAGCTACCTAGGGATCGTGGTCTGGCCAGTGGTGGTAATGGTTTGGGCAGAGGAAAAAGAGCACTAGGTAGAGGTACGAATCAAATTGAGGCTAGGTAGCCTACACTGGTTTATGCTGCTTGATGTCGAGAGAACAGAGACTCCCATGACATGATTTCGGGTACGTTCTTTATTTTTGATGCCCCTTATACTGCTTTTATAGACATAAGGTCAACACACTCGTATGTAGCTAGTACTGTCCCTGGAAACTTAGGGATTACTGTTGAGAGTACTTTTGGTGAAATTTCTATACTGAGTCCTCTGGGTTAGTCGATTCGGGTAAACAGACTGTATAGAAACGTACTGTTAGAAGTACAAAGGGTTATTTTTCTGGCAAATCTAATAGAGCTACCGTTTGGAGAGTTCGACTTGATTCTAAGTATGGATTGGTTAGTAGAGCACCGAGTCAGTTTGGATTGTGCGACTAAGGGGGTCTTTTAAGAACCGAAGATGATGTGGGAGCATTGTGATCGGAGAGCATCGAGATTATTTGTCCAATGTGATATCTGAAAAATTGGTTCAGAAAGGGTGTAAAGCATATTTGGCTTTTGTAAGTGTTTCAGTTTCTGGGGACTCTTCTGTTGGGAATATTAGAACAGTGAGAGAATTTTTAGATGTATTTCCTGATGAGCTACCAGGTTTACCTCCGAATCGAGAAGTTGAATTTGGCATTGAGCTTCTACCGGGTATAGATCCGGTGTCCATTGCTTCAATAAGATGGCACCAAAAGAGCTTACGGAGCTAAAAGCTTAACTTTAGAAGCTTCTGAATCGAAGATTTATCCTTCCTAGTGTGTCTCTGTAGGGGTACCGATTTTGTTCGTAAAGAAAAAGGACGGTACCATGAGGATGTGTATCAATAACTGACAATTGAATAAGATGACTATGAAGAATAAATACCCATTTTTTAGGATCGACGAATTGTTTGATCAATTTAATGAGGTTTCAATATTCTCAAAGATAGATTTCCATTATGGCTATCATCAGCTTAGGGTTACGGAAGCTGATATTTTTAAGATGACTTTTAGGACTCGTTACAGTCATTATGAGTTCCTAGTCATGCCTTTTGGTTTGACAAATGCTCTAGCTGTATTCATGGATTTGATGAACCGGGTTTTCCAATCGTATCTGGATCAATTCATCGTAGTCTTCATCGATAATATTTTGGTGTACTCTAAGATTGAGGATGAGCAGTTTAGAGTAGTGCTTTAGATGCTTCGAGAGAAATAGCTCTACTCTAAGTTGAGCAAGTGTGAATTCTAGTTACAGGAAATAACATTTCTGGGGCACATGGTTTCTACTGAGGGGATCCGAGTTGATCCTCGAAAGATTGAGGCTATACTTGATTGGAAACAGCCTAAGAACATTTTCGGGATCCGCAGTTTTCTCGGTCTTGCGGTTTATTATCGATGATTTGTTGAGAGGTTCTTATTGATTGTAGCTCATCTGACTAAACTTCCACATAAGATTGTTCCTTTTGTCTGGACTGATGCACAACAATTGAGCTTTGATAAGCTCAGGTCTGTTCTGACTTAGGCTCCTGTTTTGATACAGCCTAAATCTAGTAAAGAGTTTATGGTTTATAGTGATGCGTCGCATGTCGGCTTGAGATGTGTATTGATGAAAGAAGGTAAGGTTGTGGGTTATGCGTCTTTACAGCTTAAGTCACATGAGGGAAATTATCTTATGCATAATCTTGAGTTAGCTGCCATGGTGTTTGCTTTAAAAATCTGGAGGCATTATCTATATGGTGACAGGTGTATCATCTATACTGATTACAAGTACCTCCTTACTCGAAAAGAGTTAAATTTTAGGTAGCATAGATGGATTGAGCTGCTTAAATATTATGACTATATAATAGACTATCATCCTGGTAATGCCAATGTGGTGGCTGATGCTCTCAGTCGTAGAGCGATGTCTGATATGAGAACGATGTTTGCTCATCTCAGTTTGTTTGATAATGGGGGTCCACTAGCAGAGTTGCAAGTTAAGCCGACTTGCATTGATTAGATTCGGGAAAAACAATTGGGGGATAATTATCTAGTTATGAGTTTCTGTTAGGTTGAGAATGGCAGTACATCAGATTTTGGTTTGAATAATGATGGGTTTCTGTACTTCCGAGGACCGGTTTGTATACTGAATGACTCCGATTTGAGGCATTTGATTCAGAGGGAAACACACAGTAGTCCTTATGTTGTACACCCCGGTGGAAATAAGGTGCATCGGGATCTCTATGAACTGTACTGGTGGCTAGGTTTGAAACAAGAGGTAACATATTTCGTTGCCCGTTGTCTGACGTACCAGGAAGTTAAAGCTTAGCACCAATTGCCTTCGGGTTTGCTCCAACCAGTTAAGATTCCCTTATGGAAATGGGAACGTGTTACGATGGACTTCATTAGTGGATTGCCTTTAACACCTACTAAGAAGGGTTTTATTTGGGTCATCGTGGATCGGTTGACAAAGTTCGCCCATTTTATTCTGGTTCAGACAGATTATTCACTGCAGAATTTGGCAAAGCTCGACATTTCTGAAATGGTAAGACTTCACGGGTTTTTGATTTCGATAATTTCCAATAAGGACCCTCGCTTTACTTCTCAGTTCTGGAAGAAACTTCATGAAGCTCTAAGTTCGAGATTGGACTTCAGTATTGTGTTCCATCCTTAGATCGATGGTCAATCTGAGAGGGTGATTCAAATACTTGAGGATATGCTTCGGAGTTGTGTGATTGATTTTCGAGGGAGTTGGGAGGATTTTCTGCCTTTAGCTGAGTTCGTCTACAATAATAGTTTTTTGTCTAGCATCCAGATGGCACCTTACGAGGCTCTATATGGTCGTAAGTGTCATACTCTGCTGTGTTGGACTGAGTTGGGTGAACGACAGATTTTGGGTCCTAAGTTGGTTTTCGAGACTGAGGATAAAGTCAGATTAATTCGAGATCGCTTTAAGACATCTTCTTATAGACAGAAGTCTTATGTAGATCTGAAAAATAGGGATATCGAGTACTTAATGGGTGATTTTGTCTTTCTTAAGGTATCACCGTGGAAGAAAGTTCTGCAATTCGGACATAAGGGCAAGTTGAGCCCTAGGTTCATTGGGCCACATCGAGTTCTGAAGCATCCGATCACTTATCAGTTAGAGCTACCTCCGGAGTGGACCATATCCATGACGTATTTCACGTTTCTATGTTGAGGCGGTATCGATCTGACCCATCTCATGTTGTTTCTGTTGAGGAGATTGAGGTTAGACCAGGTTTGACATTTAAGGAGGAGTTGGTTCAGCTTCTGGATCGAGATGTAAAAATTTTGAGGGGGAAGTCTATTCTGTTATTTAAGGTTCTGTGGCCGAATCATGGCACTGAGGAAGCCACATGGGAACCTGATGTCTTGATCTGTCAACAGTATCCGCATCTGTTTGAATCAGGTAAATTTCTAGGTTGAAATTTCTTTTAAGGGGGTAGAGTTGTAACACCCCAAAGATTTAATTCTTGTTCTGATAATATTCGTCATAGATACATACTTGCTTTAGTGGTTAAAGGCCTTGGTGTGTGAAGGGTGGGTCGTGGGTTCGAGTCTTAGGGGGAGTTTTTATTTCTAAGTAATTTTAGGTTGCGTTGTTTAGTAGAATTTGAGTTGAAGCTTAACTCTGGGAGTGGGGGGATAAATGTTGCTTGATTATAGGGATAGGAGGTGGGTAGTTGTGTAGGTTTAAAATTTTAAGCTTTAATTTTTTTCAAAAAAAAGAGAAACAAAACTCTTTCCCTCAATCCACGTTTACATTTTCTTTCTACCTTGATTTCATAATTATTATTTTTCTTTCTTTCTCACTTCTTGCACCACTGCCAATTTGAGGATTGGGTAAATTGTTTTTTAATTATTCTTTTGCTACTCTATTGTTATTCGACTTCTAGCAATTGTGTGGTTACTTTTGGCTTCTTCAATTTCGTGTGTCATAGGTAAGGGTAATGGTTCTTTATTCATTTAATTTTGGAATTATGGGATGCTAGTGGCGTTGATTAATTTGTAGTCGTTATTAATTGTCTCTGCGTTTAGGTGAAGGTTGTGAGACATTTGGCGCTCCTTCAACATTGTTGTTTAGTGTGATTGCGATTTCTTTATCGGTAACAATACGAAGGAGAGTTACTGTTTTAGTGAATTCAATTTTTAGCTATCTCATGTCTGAATGTGGTATTAATCGTTTTATTTGACATGTTTAGGTCTCGGGAGTCCTATGATTTCTTCCTCGCCAAAAATGATTCAAGTGTGTAACAAAAACACGGAAAAACGAGATTCAACGAAAGCTAAAAAAGTGACATATTGACGCCACACGGGCGTGTGCCTGACGGGCAAGTGTGTGGCCGTGTGAGTCATACGGGCTAGGCCGATTTGGTCGTGTGGGCCACAATGGCGTGTGGGGCCACACGAGTATGCCACACAAGCGTGTAGGCCGTGGGCCAGGCCGTGTGGGCCACACGGTCAAGGCCAATTTGGGCGTATAGGCCCATAAGGGCATGTGGGCCTAAAATTCTAAAATTTTCCATAGGGTCGCACGTATCGTTCTGATCGACTATGGGCCTTCCGTAGGGTCGGTAAGGGTAAAACAACCCCTAATTCATGACATCTATTATCTTGATAGACTGATCTGAGTTTAGGAAAACCGATATGTACCTGTGATTGTGTTTTATAAGCATGTATGATATCTGTATACGAGCATGAGGATCATGTTAAATCTGTGAATTCTGTATATCTGTATTATATATATGTATATGGGATGGGTTCTGTTTGTTGGAGAAAGTGATCTGTGATGCAATAATTCTCCGTTATTTTGGCAGCACAGCTGCAAATTATTCTTATAAGTGCCTTACAAACACTATGTGGTGTGTAGCGTTGGGAGGGTGTTTTATACCCCACGTGTTGTGATGGCATGGTCAGAGATGGTGTGTAGAGGTTGGGGGTAAGACTTTGCATATCTGCTTGTTTTTGATAATTTGATTCTTATAAGGACTTACGTCTGCTTCTGTTTTGATAACTGAAATTCTGATTTTGATGCATATATGTATCCTTTGAGTAACAAACTGAGTTTATGAAAACTTACATCTGTTTGTCTATTCTGTTCAGGAAATCCTCAAACATAGGTGGGTCGGTTCGACAGAGTCTCAGCAGTGACTACGAGATCACAAACTGGTTTAATTAATAGTTTTTTTTTTAAATTCTGGATTATTTTGAAAGTTTGTAATTTTTGGGACTCTCCAGACAGTTTGACTTTAATTTTGGTTTTGGATGGGTTTTTTGAATTTTCTACAACTTTTAACAAAACAATTTACAAAAGCCACGGTTTTACACAAACGAAAGTTTTTCTGAAAATACAAACTCGGTTTTCAACTTTAATAATATCAAACTTTCGCCACAAAATAAGTTTTATGAAAGAGCAAATTAATAACGTTTTCTTAACGACAATAATAATATGTTTGATAAAATGTGGATTCTTCTTAGTAATAATTAAACGCTAGACATTTGACATAATAAGATTGATCAAAACCTCTTCTCCATAAAACTCTCAGATACGGCCATAACGTCTAGGCCGGGTTTGGGATGTTACAGGTATCTATGTGCCGAGTCGAGCCCAACCAAAAGCTTTGGCCCATTTGCTAGGCTCAAGCTTGGCTTGACCCGATAAATGCGCCTACAATTTTGTCTAAGCCCAACCCAAATAATAATGCTAAAACCTGGGCTCGACCCTCCCGTATTAATTTTTTATATAATTTTTAAAGAAAATATAATACATCAAAATACTAAAAACATTAAAATAAATGTTTCCCAACAAATTGAAAATAAATTAAAAAAATATATATACTTAAATAACACTAAGATAGGTGCAACTTAACAAGCAAATGCCTCTAAAATAGTAACAAAATTTAAAATAAAACAAGAGTTATACAATATCCAAACAATAATAATAAAACAGTAGTAATAATAGTAAAATTATAGCAAAATAGTGAGAAAACAATAATAAAATAGCAGCAAAACAATAAAAAAGAATAATAATTTTTTTTTTTGCAAATTCGG
>JABFAF010267523.1:0-19054 GCA_013677275.1 Gossypium schwendimanii | reverse complement strand
AGGCTCGAGCCTAACAAGCCTTACCTGATACCCGTCCTATTTTTTAAATGGGTCTTACTTTTTGCCCAAGCCCATTTTTTGGGCCTATATTTTTACCCAAACTATCCCACTTTTCGGGGAAGCTTTCAGGCCAGGCCTGGCCATAGTTCTAGCTGAGGAGTATCAAAGAAAGTTAAATTGAAAAGTATGTTGTACTATACTAAATTAAAGGAAGGATTAAATTGTAAAGACGTAAAAAAATTTGGTGTGCTGTCCCGTCTCAAAAATCGTGTTAGAAGAAATTGGGCTAGTGAAACCACTAGTGGTCACATCCCGTTTTGAATTAAGGTTGTGAAAATTATGTCAAGTAATTTAATCTAGTTCAGTGGTTAAGTGTTGTATTTGTGTGTGTAAGGTCTTGTGTTCAAATAATTTTCCTTAAAATTTTGTTAATTTTTGTTTCAACCTCTAACTTTGAAGATCCAATTTATATGTTATTTTTGCTCAATTGATGTCAATGATGAGCCTACTAGTTCAGTGGTAAGGCTTTAGCTTACCCTTTGGTCTTGTGCTTGAAACCTTGCATATGCAAAGTGGAAAATTATTTTTGTTTTAAACTCTGGGAAAAGGATGTGATGTGGATAAAGATAGAAGTTAGTGGAGTAGTTGTAAAATGATAGTGATGAGGGATTTTCTCCCCAATCTACTCACCCACTCAACCATCCATTAACACACGTTTCCCCAAGCTTTTTTTAGGTTTTGGAATTGCAAGTGTTGAATCGGCATAGAAAACTGAACAGGTGTGTGACTTGAACACGTAAAAACAGCGAATGACAGAAAGTCAAAAACTTACTGTCAACATCACACGGCTGTGTGGCAAACCATGTGAGCCACACAGTCATGTGCCAGATTGTGTGTCACACGGTCTGTGCTAATTGGGCGGTGTGACCCATATGGGCTGGTCAATTGGGCCATATGGGCCAATTTTTTAAAAATTTTCACCTAAGCCCATTTGACTCTATAATTCATAATTAGACTTTCTGTAGGGCCCATACTACTTAATTAAGGCTTAGAAATGAGGTATCTTTTAATATGCTTCTATGTATGATGTGTTTAAGGTATGTGAAATATATTTGCATGATTTAATACTGATAGTTCTTATGGTATGTCCTGATTTGCTATGTCTATATATGTATGTATGATGTGTGATTATGTTAATTTGTATTTCTGAATCGGTTATACGACCATGCATGTGACATTGTAGCTTTTCTAGTTAAAGTGATTTGTAATTTTGATATATCTATCTACAAAAAATGAAATCAAATGCTTATTGGTTTCTGTTAAGAATATGAATGCATGTTCAACATACTTATCTTTCTGTTTCAGTTTATGCATTTCAGGTCACATTGCATGGGGTTGGGATATTATGGTATGGAGGAGGTTCTAACAGTTTAATGATCTACACTATCTAGTGGTTTATCCATATTTCTGTCTAGCAGCTTGTTTGCATTATGGTGGCTTAACCAGACACATATGTTATTCTGGCAGTTTGGCTGCAATATAGTGGCTTGTCCACATGTATCCAATTTGGCAATTTTAATTGTAATCTCTGGTGGCATTGACCACAATTATTCTTTTAGTGTGATTGGATGGACGAGTTTGGGGAACTCTATTTGGTGTGTAGCAGAGTTGGGTAGGATGTTTTCTAAAAAAAAACACATGTATTACATTTTCTGAAAAATATTGCATTCGCATAAGCACACTTTCTCAATTTTGCTCAAATGATCATTATGAAATTCTCTGCTATTCTGTGAATTGTTGGTTGTGTTATTTGAGTTCTCGGTTTGAGTTGTTACACACTGAGCTTTATAGCTCACCCCTTTGTTTAATCTATGACTTTTTAGGTAATATTTGAGTTTGGGGTCGGACAGCGAGTAGGAGCTCGAATTGTTTTCTCGTTAAATAAATAAGATGGTTTAATTCTATTACTTTTCTATACTTTTTGGACTGTAAATTTGTTTTTGGATTAGGTTTTTGGTTGTCGTTCTTTTTGTTGTATTTGACATTTTTATCATTCAATTGCATAATCGTAGGAATTATCAAACTAAAATTTGGTTTTCAAAACTAAGAAATCTGAAATTTTCGCTACAACGATTAAGTAATCACTTAAGTTTTTTTTGTGAATAAATATATGATTTTTAATGCATTTTTGCCTTAGTATTGGAAATTATTTGCCAACGTTAGGACTTTCAAAACATGCAATTTTGAATTCAAATTCTGGATTTTAAATAAGTGATTTTAAACTTTGATTTTTCTAAACATCTATGAGAGTTTTGCCAATTTTTATGCTTTCGAAATATGCACTGAGTTTGATTAAAATAAAAGCTTTTGAACAAGTTGATGTAATTCCTCAATATCCGGTCATCACTTCTAGGACGGGTTTGGGGTGTTAAATGTGCAGGGACAAAATTAAATAATCAAAGATATGAAAGACTAAATTGTAATTTTACCAAAAGTGAATAGTGACTCAAGGATGGAATTTTGAGGAAACGTGAAGATAAAATTATTATTACTCAAATTATATAATTATATGGTGTAATAATTAAAAAAGAAAAATGTTAAATTGTGATTGGTTAAATATTTTATTAGTTTATAAGATATTATATTATTTAATTAATAAACTAAATAAGATGTTTTTATGGAAACATGAAGAAAACTCTTCATTCTTCCAATGCCACTTATATATACATGAAAGGGGACTTTCATTTCTTTACAATTTGGTCCCTCACTATGAAATCCCACTTTTTCACCCAAATTCCTTGAAAATTTCCTTTGCCACCCAAAAGGAGAAGTGAAGTAGAGATACTAGAGAGTTAGAATATCATCTTGAAAGAAAGAAATTCGAAGTGGAAATGGAGAAAGTTGTGGAAATAGTGAAGAGATTAAAGAGACGACGTAAGTACTTCAAGAATTTTACTTTATTTAATTATAATCAAGTATAGATTATGTTAATAGTTGAATTAGTTATGCATAAGTTAATATTATGTAATGAATTGATTTGATATATTAAAATAATAGTAAAAGAACTAAATTGTAAGTGTATAAAAGTTTATGATTTAAATAATGTATTAAGATAAAGAGTTAAATAATCTGTTAAGTGTTAGTGAATTAATTACAAACTGATATTAAAGTGAAATTTTGGTCAATAATGAATTTCCAGGATGCTAAGGACTAAATTGTAAACTTTGAGAAACTTAAAATTAAAATAGTTGAAGTGAAATGCATAAAAATAAGATGTGTGAAGTAAGAAATTATAATGAATTATTTGATTAAAGTGTCATGTGATAGTGAAATTGAATGAAAAGTGAAGTTAAAAGGATAATTATAATAATTACTGAGTTTTTGTAATGTTAAAGACTAGATTGCAAAATAATTAGAAATGACTACAAGTATTGAAAACATAAGAAAGTGATTTCTAGTATAGGTATTTATTATGTTTTAATGTGTTCATTAAGTGAAAATGAAGAAGAAGTAATGGAAATATTGTAAACTATTAAAAAAAAAAGAAATATAAATTATCGTATGTAAAGTGAAAATGTAATTTGATTTACATGAAAGCTTTAAGGGACTAAATATTATAATAATCAAAATTATAATGTTATGTACAATCAAATGATCTTGTATAAGAATATAATAGTTCGATACGTGAAATAAGTAAAATTTTCACTAAAACAAATTTAGACAGCAGCAATAGTTCAACTTTAAAAATTCAACAAAAATTTTAGATGTTTAATTAAATCTTATTGAGTCTAGTTTCGCATAAAAGAAACAATGTAAGTAAAGGAATAGTACATTATGAGATATATGATTTTTTGTGAGACAATGTCAGAATGATTTTGGTTCCCCTATTTTGACTTTGAAAAAATTATTTAAAATTGTAAAAAAATGTTTGGGATATGAAATTTGTATGATTAAAATATTGACAAGTACTTTTAAGGGAAACAAACGAAAATATTATACAAGTCTCGTACTGAAAGATAATTAATTTTTTAGTGAAGAATGGTCAAAGTTGCCTAGCAGAAGAACAAAGGAAAACTAAAAAATTTTACTATATTAATTGGCATTGTAACGCCCCAAAATCTCTTATATATTTTTCATATGTTTGTGAGGCAATTGTATATCTGCTTCAGTGGTTAAGTGTTTTAGAAAGTGTTTGAGAGGTCTCAAGTTCAAGCATTAGCTTGGGCAAATTGTTATTTTTAAATGAATAAACCCCTATCTTTAATCAGTAGGCTTATAAATATATGTTGGTAAAATATGTTAGAATGGGCTTGCTGGTCTAGTGGCTAAATGGAGTGTCAGTGTGCTGGGGATCTTGAGTTTGAATCCCTGTACATGTAAGGGGGATGTTTTTTGTTCCTGTGCCGTGAAAGAGTTTGAAATGTAGTAAAATATTGAGTGTTTGAGATGTGTGGGAGGTTGTGGACGGTTTAGGGTGTTTGGATTGAATTGGGAGTCATGCGGAGAGATTTGAGGAGTAAAAATAAGAGAAATTAAGGGATTGTCACATGATTAGATTTTTTTTTCAAAATTCGGTTTTTCCTTCCTCAGTTTTGCTGAAGCCGAATTTCTTTGTTCATTCTCTCCTGCCGAAAGTTTTCTTTAGTTTTTCCCTCTCCATCTTTCTCTTTTATTTTATTCTCTTAGTTCTGTCGATTCCCTTTTTTTCCTGTTTGCTACTGATTTCTTTCATTTCATAACCTTCTTTTTCTTCTGGTCGCGATTTTCTTCTTCAATATCTTTGAGCAGTGACGGTAAGTTTTGTTATTATAGCTTCTATCCTATTGTTGTTCTTTGTCTAATGGGAGTTTTATTTCTGGTTAGGAGACCTTTAGGCCACACAAGCCTATGGGCCCACATGGATGAACCACACAGGCATGTGGGCCGACACGGATGAACCACACAGGCATGTGGGCCTACACGGGCCGACAACATGGGCATGTGGGCCATTTTTCACTGTTTTGATGTTAAAGTTGCACGGGTCGCTTGAGACAACTGTGAACCTACTGTATGGTCGATAAGCTTACCTAGATCTTTAATTGACTGAATGACTATTATATTTATGTACGATATATATATTTATGATTGTATATTGAGCATGTTGTTAAAACTGTACTGAATGCATATAAGATACAATGATTTGACATAACATGATTATATGATGCATTGCATGGGGATGGGTTTATATTGATCGGAAGAAGTGTACTGAAAGGCTTCGAGCCTAACTTATTGGCAACTCAGCTGCATATTACTGTATAGTGTCGCATTCGGTGCTACTTGGAGTGTTGGGATGGGTGGGTTGATTACATCCCCACATGGAGTGTAGGGTTGGACGGAGATGGAGTGTAGAGGTTGGCTGGATAGGATTTTGTGATCGCACAACTGATACTGTACTGATTACTGATACTGAATGGGCCAAGGCCTTAATGCAAGACTGCACCTGTACTAAAATCGGCTAAGGCCCTAATTGAAACCAGATCTGATACTGAAAAAGGGCTTAGGCCCAGATTGTGATTAATTTTTGTCTGCTTATAAGTATGGGACTACACACTGAGTTTTTGTAAACTCACCTTTCTGATTTATCTGTACAGGTAATCCCCAGTCATAGGAGGATCGGTGCGGCGGAGGACTCAGCGGTGGCCAAACGACCTACTTTATTCCATTTAAGTGCTTAATTTTGATTTTGATTTTATGTTGGGGGTTTTACTGTATCATGGCCTCTTTGGATTTATATTTTTAATCTGGGATTTTTATTGTTTTGATTTATAACTACTAGTAGTAGGGATAATCTAGTTTTTAAAAAGAACCAAACGTTTTAACAAAATTCACTCAAATATGCAACTGTTTTAAAAAGCTTCCACAATAAGTGACATTTTTTAATAACGTTTTGAAAGAAAGGAACTTTATGAATTACGTTTTGAAAATGAACGACACGTCCTAGAATTAACATAAGATACTGTCAAGAGGTTATATAGGTAAGAGGTTTTTGATGACAACTCACTTTTTTGAAAAACACTACCATGTGACATCGCCAGATTCGGCCATAACGTCTAGGCCGAGTTTGGGGTGTTACAGGCATAAGAAGAAATTCTGAAATTTTTATAGTAAAAAGGTCATTGAGTCTAGATTCATAAACAAGCGAATCTTAATTTGGAACATTTTAGACCAAGATATAAATAATTTAGTGATTTCTACTAAAGTGGACAATTTTGTTAAAATTATGTAAATAGTAAAATTGAAATTAATCTTGCATGTAGGCATACAATACTAAAAACCATCAATTTGTGTATAATACATGTACATAAAGGATGAGAAATGGAAAGGAGGAGGAGGAAAAATAATAGAAGAGTTATAATGTTAAGAAATTGTTGCAAATGTTGGATTTGCAAATACATGAGAGTAGTATAAATGATTTGTTGAAACATTAAGTGAATTATTGTTATCTGGTGTGTTAATTGACTTATTTGTAATACTTTAATAATTATGTAATTTCATAATTTGTTTGAGAAATCATATGATGTCAAAATTGGAAATAAATGCATATGAATAATAGTGAATATTATGACATAGTAATTAAATTGCAAATAGGTCCTAAATGGCCTATAAACTGTTGAAAGAGCTAATGAAAGCTCGATTAAAACTTGGAATGAAATTAGAAATTTAATGTTAACTGCAAATTATTTTCTTAATTTGATTAGGAAGAGTATTTGACCTAAATTTCTCTGAAGTTGCTTCGGTAACGAATGTAACATTTTGGTGCCCGAACTGACGAGCGGGTCGGGTATAGGGGTGTTACATTTAGTGGTATCAAAGTTTAGGTTTAGTTGATCCTCAGACAAAGATTGAGTCTAGAAATATAAGTCACATAATAAAATTGAATATAAAATAATGAAATGTAAATATGAAATTTGAGAAGATAGTAAAAAAGGCCTTAAATCATTCCTGACTAGATAATAATCTTAGCATGATTCGTGACAATAGGTATGAAATATAAAAATTTAAGAAAGAATTATTCAAGACAAGTGTTATATGGAAGATAATTGATTTAAAGTGATTAAGTAGAAAATAAATAATTAAATAAATTTCATATTGAAAAAGACCAAATTGTAAAATATACAAAAGTGACTAAGTGTTTTAAAATTTTGAAATAACATATTCAAGTGTAATGATATATAAAATTGAAGTGAACATTAAGTGAGTGGATGGTTATAAATGAAAATATATGCTAGTAGGGACTAAATTGAAAATATTGTAAAGTAACTGAAGTGAAGTTTATTCAAAGAAGACTAGATGGCAAGATGACCAAAATTCGGTATGTGTAATAAGATATTTATGGAGAATTTTAGTGAAGTGTTTATGTTATTAATTCTAAGTGATATTAAAGTGTTAATTTAAAGAATATTGATTTTCTTGAAAATAAGGACTAAATTGTAATGGGTGTAAAGTTTTATATGTTATAAAGTTCCTAGGCAACAAATTGATTTTGGAAGAAATAGATTGTCACGTTGCAATGACGAACCTCTGATGTCGCTAAGAGAAACAGAATAAGGCCCATGCAGCGATGTCGTTGCTTCGAGGTCACGACGACACCTAAACAGAGAGTCACATTACGATGAAGAAACCTCAAAGTCGCGAATTCGAATCAAAACTTTATATTCTTTAAATTTTGGTCCACCTTGACCTCGGATTAGAAAACATGTAACACCTCAAACCCGGTCTAGATGTTATGGCCGAATCCGGAGATGTCACAAAGAAGGGTTTTAAAAACAAAGTTGTTTTGATAAATCATTCAAGTTTTATAACCCAAGTTCGTTTATAACTATTACCAAAAGCGTTATTTAATTAATTCATTTTCCAAAACATAATTTATAGCGAAAGTCATAGAAATCAGTATATTTGAAAATCCCGTTCGTATTTTCAGAAAACCTTTATTTTAGTAAAAAAAATCATGTTTTTCACTAACCGTCCCAAATCCAAAACAAAACCAAACAGTCCAGAGAGTCCATTAATTACAAAACTCCTAGAAATTGTCCTTAATAAAATAAAACATTTATTTAAAGTCAGTTCATAGTCTAGTGGTCACCGCAAGACTCCGCTACACAGATCGCCTAAGTCTGTGGATTACCTGAACAGAATAGACAAACAAATATGATTTTTTTAAAATCAATGTGTAACCCAACAGAAATAGACATGCTATACATATATAAATCACATATACGGTCAGATTCAGATTCGGACTTAAGTCCTTTACAGATACAAATAACAGAATCAGATATGCAAACAGATATACATAATCCTACCCATTACACCATGTGGGGTTAAAAACACCAACCCATCCCTACACACCATATAGTGTCGATACGACACAAAACAGATAATATATAGTCAAGCTGCTAGAATATAGGCGAAAGGTCACCATATAGATCACTGCATCCATATACACAATTCCCACCTCAATTATAAATACAGAATACAGCTATAAAAATATCATCCTTAACATGCTCGCATACAGATGTCATATATAAATATAATAGAATAATTGGACATGCATAACAGTGTCCCACTCAGAGCAAACTATCAGAATATCAGATCACATAATTTAGGGTTTGGTTAGCCCTTATCCACCCTATGGTAGGCCCACAGTCAATCGGAACGACCCGTACGACCCTAGGAAAAATTTTAGAATTATGACCCACATGTCCGAATGGCCCACACAGCCACACCCACACCACCGCACGACCATGCCTTCGTCAAACACATGGCCGTGTCTCGTACACGGCCAACCACATAGGCAGGCACACGCCCGTGTGGCATCGACAGTGCCTTTTTTTGGCTTTCGTTAAACGTTGATTTTTCATATTTAGGGTATACACCTGGTTCGTTTTAGATGCTACAGCAATCCTGAACCCACCGAAACCTAAGAAATAGTATCCCATTCACCAATTAGCTATCAATTTATGAATCGACACTTAACTTAAATAACGCACAGAACTTACCGACAACACAAACAATCACTAGCGCGATTTAGGCTGTCAGAGTAAAACTTCTCTGCTCACAACATTCTCCTACACCACAAATTTGCAGAAAACAAACCCTTAATTTACACATCAATTGGCCAAAACAAAAGATATAGCTCTAACCAGCATGTTGTAAATCAAGATTATAGAAACCAAAATCTCACTTACCAGAATAATATGCAAAATACCGAAATATCGAGAAATAAAGCTACGGTACAAAGAGACAGAATCGCAGGAAAGGAGAGGAAAAGAAAAATGGCAGGGAACAGAGAAACTAACGCCAGATTGTTTTTGAAAAAGAAATAAAAATCCCAGATATAACAACATATCCTCTATTTTTCTCCCACTAACTCACAACCATATTAGAATTTTAGCTCTACCGAAACTCTATCAAACAATCAAGAAAAAATTAACACACTTGCTCACGCAAGGATTCGAACACAGGACCTCCAGCAAACTAACTCTTTACCACTCGAACCAGCAGGTTCATTCTGATATGAGTTTACCAAAGATAGAATATAACCCAATCTACTAAGGATAAGGCTAGGATTAGAATAAATAATAAAATTTACAAATATGAGACTTGAACCTAGGACCTCACACATACCCAAAACACTTAACCATTGAAGATGATACACAGTTGTAACAGGTATTTACAGGTACAAAAATAATTTAAGCGGGGCATTACAACTCTACCCCCTAAAAGAAATTTTAACTTCGAAATTTACTTGATTCGAACAGATGAGGATACTGCTGATGCATCGAGTCCTTAGTTTTCCACGTGGCTTCCTCAGTGTCATGATTTTGCCACAGAACCTTAACCAACGGGATGGACTTCCTCTTCAGAACCTTAATATCACGATCTAAAATCTGAACCGGCTCTTCTTCAAAAGTTAAATCTAGTCTAACCTCGATATCCTCAATAGAGACAACGCGAGATAGATTGAACCGATATTGCCTCAACATCGAGACGTGAAACACATCATGGATACGATCCAACTCTAGAGGTAACTTCAACTGATTAACGACCGGTCCCACACACTTCAGAATCTGATACGACCCGATGAAACTAGGACTTAACTTGCCCTAACGACTGAACCTTAGAACTTTCTTCCACGGAGAAACCTAAAGAAAAATGAAGTCACCCATAGAGTACTGAATACTCTCCTTTTCAAATCTACATAGGACTTCTGTCTATTAGAAGTCGCTTTTAGATGATCATGAATCAGTCTAACCTTATCTTTAGTCTCGGAAACCAACTCAGGACCCAAAATCTGACGCTCGCCCAACTCAGTCTAACATAGCAGAGTAAGACACTTACGACCACACAAAGTCTCATAAGGTGGCATCTGGATGCTAGACTAGAAACTGTTGTTGTAGGTGAACTCAACTAATGCAGAAAATTCTCCCAACTACCTCGGAAATCAGTCACACAACTCCGAAGGATATCCTCCAGTATCTGAATCACCCTCTCAGACTGACCATCGGTCTAAGGATGAAACGCAATACTGAAGTCCAATCTCAAACCCATAGCCTCATGTAGTTTCTTCCAGAACCGAGCAGTGAAGTGAGTACCTCGATCAGAATTTATCGAAATAGGAACCCCATACAGTCTTACAATCTTAGAAATGTAGCGCTTCACTAACTTTTACTGAGAATAATCCCTCTGAACCGGAATAAAGTAAGCAGACTTGGTCAATCGATCTAAGATGACCCACACAGAATCCTTCTTAGTAGGTGTTAAAGGTAACCCACTAACGAAGTCCATCGTCACTCGCTCCCATTTCTATAAAGGAATCTTAACAGGTTAGAGCAAACCCAAAGGCAACTGGTGCTCACCTTTAACTTGCTGGCACGTCAGACAACGAGCAACAAAATCTGTTACCTCAGGTTTCAAACCAGGCCACCAATATAGCTCACGAAGATCGTGATACATTTTATTACCATCGAAATGCATAGCATAAGGGCTACTATGCGCCTCCCTCAAAATCGACTGCCTCATATTAGAATCATTCGGTACACAAACCCGTCCTCAAAAACACAAAACTCCATCCTTATTCAACCTAAAATCTGAAGTACTGCCACTCTCAATTTGATGAAACCGTAGAACCAAATACTCATCCCCCAACTACTTTTCTTGAATTTGCCTAATCCAAGTCGGCTTAACTTGCAACTCAACCAACAGACCCCCTTCATTAAACAGACTAAGATGAGCGAACATCTCCTTCAAATCAATCATCGCTCTACGACTGAGAGCATCAGCCACCACATTGGCCTTACCAGGATGATACTCTATTGTGCAATCATAATCTTTGAGTAGCTCAACCCACCAACACTGTCTAAGATTCAACTCCTTCTAAGTAAAGAGGTACTTCAGGCTCTTGTGATTTGTGTAGATGATACACTTCTCACCATACAGATAATGCCTCTAGATCTTTAACGCAAATACTACAACAGCTAATTCAAGATCATAAGCCACAACATTACCATCTTGCATTAGTACACATCCCAAACTAACATGCGATGCATACTATAGACCACAAATTCTTTACCTGATTCAGGCTATATCAAGACAGGAGCCTGAGTCAGAATGGACTTGAGCTTCTTAAAGCTCGATTGTTGCACATCAATCCAGACAAAAAGAACTCACATGCACAAAAGCTTAGTAAAAAGACCTACAATCAAAGAGAACCCCTCGAAAAACCGCTGATAATATCCCATAAGACCCAAAAAACTGAGGATCTTAGATACATTCTTAGGCTGTTACCAATCAAGCACAAACTCAATCTTTCTAGGATCTACTCAGATCCCCTTAACAGAAACCACATGCCCTAAAAAAGTTACCTCTCGCAATCAGAACTCACACTTGCTCAACTTAGCATAGAGTTGTTTCTCTCAAAGTATCTAAAGCACTAGTCTAATATGCTCATCATGCTTATCCTCGATCTTAGAGTAAACCAGAATATCATCAATGAAGACTACGACAAATTGGTCCAGATACGGTTGAAACACTCAGTTTATCAGATCTATGAATGCAGTCGAAGCATTCGTCAAACCAATGGGCATAACTAAGAACTCGTAGTGCCCATAATGAGTCCTAAATGTCGTCTTATAAATATCCACTTCCTTAACTTTCAGCTAATGATACCCAGAATGAAGATCTATTTTTGAGAACACCGAAGCCCCTCAGAACTGATCAAACAAATCATCGATTCTCGTAAGTGGGTACTTATTTTTCACAGTTAGTTTATTAAAATGCTAGTAGTCGATGCACATTCTCATGGTACCATTATTTTCCTTCACAAACAGAACCCGTGCCCTCCACGGAGACACACTAGAGCGGATGAAACCACGATCCAGAAGCTCTTAAAGTTGAGCCTTAAGCTCTGTAAGCTCTTTCAGTGCTATACCGTATGGAGCGATAGACATCAAAGCTGTACCTAGAAAAAGCTCAATGTCGAACTCAACTTCTCGATTCAGAGTTAAACCCGGTAACTCCTTAGAAAAGACATTCGAAAATTCCCTAACTCTTCTAATATCCCTGACAGAAGAGTCTCTAGAAACAGAAACATTACCGTAATCCAAATACGCCTCACACCCTGTTAGAACCAATTTCTCAGCCACAAGAGCGAAGATCACATTAGACATATAATCTCGAAGCTCACCGATCACTACTATCTCCTCTTCATTCACAGTCCTCAGAACAACTCCTCTTAGCCGCGCAATCCAGGCTAACTCGATGTTCAACTAACCAATCCATACCTAGAATCAAGTCGAACTCCCCAAACGACAGCTCTATCAAATTTGCCAAAAATACAGCCCCTTGCACTTCTAATGAAACATTCTTATAAAGTCTATTAACTTGAACACACTGCGCCAGTGGACTCAGTACAATAATCTCACTAGAAGTACACTCTACAGAAATCCCCAAGTTTTTGGAAAAATTACTAGCTACATAGGAATGTAAAGAACCTACGTCTATCAGAATAGCATATGAAGCATCAAAAATAAAAAACGTACCTGTGATCACATCAAGAGCGTCTCTATCCTCTCGGCATTGAGTAGCATAAACCAGTGTAGGCTGCCTTGCCTCTGCCTGATTAGCACATCTACCCGGTGCTCTCTGTCCTCTACCCATACCATTACCACCCCTAGCCGGTCCACGGCCCTTAAGTTGCTGTTAAATTGCCTTTTGAGGCTGTATAGAACTCGGTCCTGAAGCTTGCGTTTGATCAGCCCATTGTGGACACTCTCTAATACGATGCTATAAAGACCCACGCCGCAGACAAGCCCCTAACCTCCTCCAACACTCACTCGGATGGCGCCTACCACAATCACCACATGGCTGAATCCCAGTAGGAGCAACAGGAACCCCCACTCTAACAGGAACCCCTTGAAAAGCAGTCTTAAAATAGTCTTAGTTCAGATGATCCAACTGAGTGCCCTCTTCAACCGACAACCACCAGTGATATGCCTCGTCGCGAAGCAAAGAGACTGCACCCTTTAATTTCTGCTCAATAGTATAGTCGGTGTCACTCATAATTCTCTCGGTGGCCTCCAACTAATACTCGGCCACAGTAGGGGTGACTCTAGTGACACTCCTAAACAACTCAACTCCATTGGACAGAAGTCGTTCAGTTACCAACCCACGACCCCTAAGTCCAGAATGAGGTCCAGCGACCCTCTCCAACACCTAGTCTCAGTAGCAGGTGAAATTGGTGTCTCACTCGTGTCTAAATTTGGTATATTGCCCAAAGAGGAAGACTCAGCTTGAGTCCTCTTATGGCCTCTACCGCTCCCATAAATACCACGACCGCAAGTTCCACGAGCGCTCATCGTATATTCAAATTTGTCTACATTATAAATTTTTATGCATTAGTTCTAGTATTTATTACCAGATATTTTATGCTTTTAAATTATCAGAAGTTCAGAAATATTTCAAAGGTTTCAGTTTCTAACTAACTCAGTACAGTTTCTGAAGGTACTAACTACAATGTTTTCAGAAAGTTTTATCTAAGTTCAGAAATACTTACAAGATCGGCATCAGAGACTCGGTGTACCACATATTTACTTAAAAATGATCCAAATTATTTGAAAACTAGTTATTTTTGAAACATAATTTTGGAACCCAAAATTCACAACCCGAGTTCTACAACTTGACTCTGATACCACCAAATGTAACACCTCAAACATGACCTAGACGTTATGGCCGAATCCAGAGATGTTACAAAGAAGGGTTCTGAAAAAAAGAGTCATTTCGATAAATCATTCAAGTTTTACAACCCATGTTCGTTTATAACTATTATCTAAAGCGTTATTTAATTAATTCATTTTCCAAAACATAATTTATATCAGAAGTCATAAAAATCGTTATATTTGAAAATCCCGTTCGTATTTTTAGAAAACATTTGTTTTAGTAAAAAACCATGTTTTTAACTAACTATCTCAAATAAAGTGTTAAATCAAAATCCAAATCCAAAACAAAACTAAACAATCCAGAGAGTCTATTAATTACAAAACCCTCAAAAATAATTCTTAATTAAATAAAACCTTTATTTAAAGTCGGTTCATAGTCTAGTGGTCACCGCAAGACTCTGTTGCACCGGTCCGCCTAAGTCTGTGGATTACTTGAATAGAACAGACAAAAAGATATGAGTTTTCGTAAACTCGGTATGTAACCCAGCAGAACTAGACATGTTATACATACAGAAATCACATATACGGTCAGATTCAGATTTAGACTTAAGTCCTTTACAGATACAGATAATAGAATCAGATATGAAGAACAAATATACAAAATCCTACCCCATCCTCTACACACCAACTCCGACCATCCCATCACACCATCTGGCGTTAAAAATACACACCCATCCCTACACACCATATAGTGTCGATACAACACATAACAGATAATATGCAGTCAAGCTGCCAGAATATAGGCGAAAGGTCACCGAACAGATCACTTCTTCCACATATGCGATTCCCACCTCAATCATAAATACAAAATAAAGACACAGAAATATCATGCTTCACATGCTCGCATACAGATGTCATATATATAATAGAATAATCGGACATGCATAACGGTGTCCCACTCAGAGCAAGCTATCAAAATATTAGATCACATAATTTAAGGTTTGGTTAGCCCTTACTGACCCTATGGTAGGCCCACAGTCGATCTGAAAGACCCATGCGACCTTAGGGAAAATTTTAAAATTATGGCCCACATGTCCATATAGGCCCACACGCCCAAATTAGCCTTGCCAGTGTTGTCCACACAACCTGGCCCAAAACCCACACGCCCAGTGGTATGCCCATGTGGGCCCACACCCCTTACTTGGCCTAGCCCGTATGGCCCACACGGCCACACCAACACCACTGCACGACCGTGTCTAGAGTACGGCCATGCCTTCATCAAACACACGACTGTGTCTTGCACACGGCCAACCACACGGCCAGGCACACACCCGTGTGGAGTCGATAATACCTTTTTTCGGCTTTCACTGAACATTGATTTTTTGTATTTAGGGTACACACCTGGTTCATTTTAGATGCTACAACAATCCTAAGCCCACCGAAACCTAAGAAATAGTATCCCATTCACCAATTAGCAATTAATGTACGAATCTACACATAACCCGAAATAACACACAGAACTTACTGACAACACGAACAGTCACTAGTGCAATTTAGGCTGTCGAAGTAAAACTTCTCTCCTCACAACCTTCTCCTACACCATAAATTTACAGAAAACAAACCCTTAACTTACACACCAATTCGCCAAAACAAAAGATATAGCTCTAACCAACGTTTTGTAAATCAAGGTTATAAAAAACAAAATCTCACTTACCAGAATAATACGCAGAACATCGAAATATCGGGAAATAAAGATAAGATAAAAAGAGACAAAATCGCAGGAAAGAAGAGGAAAAGAAAAATGGCAGGGAGCAAAGAAACTAACAAAAGGAAAGAAAAGGAAAAGAAAAATGGCAGGGAACAGAGAAACTAATGCCAGATTATTTTTGGGAAAGAGAAAATAATTAAAATTTTGAAAAAGAAATAAAAATCCCAGATATAACAACATATCTCCTATTTTTCTCCCACAAACCCACTAACTCACAACCACCTCATAATTTTAGGTCTACCAAAACTCTATCAATCAATCGAGCAAAAATAAACACCCTCGCTCATGCAAGGATTTGAACACAAGACCTCCAACACATTAACTCCTTATCACTCAAACCAGCAAGCTCATTCTGATATGAGTTTACCAAAGATAGAATATAACCCAACTTACCAAGGATAAGGCTAGGATGAGAAAAAAAACAAAATTTGCAAATATGGGACTTGAACCCAAGACCTCACACACACACCCAAAACACTTAACCACTGAAGCAGATACACAGTTGTGATAAGTATTAACAGATACAGAAATAATTTAAGCGGGGCTTTACAAAACGAGCTTTTGTAAGCTTGTATAAGACTTAGAATTGATAATATAACGTTTAGTACACATGAATCATTTGTAACTAAATGTATATTGATTATTGAATTGAATGTTATAAATTGTAGTTGCTCCGACGACGAATGTGATACCTTGTAGCTCAAACCTGACGATCGGGTCAGGTATAAGGGTATTACAGATTTAATCTTTCTATTTTAATTTGACATAATTTGGTCTCTCTACTATTATAATATCATTGGTT
Source organism: Gossypium schwendimanii (assembly GCA_013677275.1). Lineage (NCBI taxonomy): Eukaryota > Viridiplantae > Streptophyta > Magnoliopsida > Malvales > Malvaceae > Gossypium > Gossypium schwendimanii. The sequence goes on along the minus strand of JABFAF010267523.1, from coordinate 2,292 downwards.
AGTACAAATAATTAACATCCTTAACTATTCAAGTTAAAATACTTGCGTAGATTTTTTTCTTAAAATAATAAATTCTAACTTATCATGTTGAAATATATATTTTTATTAGAATAATGTTTTAAGAGAAAGTCACATTAGCATTCTAACCAAAGCAGTTATTGATATTAACTATTTAAACTAACAATGGCATTATAAAAGTAAGGGAATCAAATTAAAGTGTAGGAACTAAATCTCAACTTTGAACATAGTATAAGCACAAAACTGAAAATCGACCATTACCTTATAATGAGTAGAATTATTTGAGCTAATAATCATATAATAAAAGTGAATGAATCAAACTAAATCAAATTAAAATGCAAGGATTAAATCTTAAATTTGAAGATAATAAAAGCACCAAAACTTAAAATAAACCATTCCTTAATTTTTTTTTTTAACAAAAAGACAGTTGTCACAGCCTCCTCTTATGGGGATTGTATTTATGTATAGGTATAGATGTAAAAGTAGAAAGATTCTCCCCTTTCATATTTGAAGAAAATGTTAAATTTCAATTTTAGGTTTTTATTATTCAGATTTCATCTCTATATTTTTACTTCTAATATTATTTGATTTTTACATTTTTTAATGTTATTAGTTAATTCAAATTGTAACACCCCAATTTTTGGGGTTAGAAATTTTGATATTTGTAGGTAGGGTTAGTGGCTAAATTGAACAATTGTATTTGGTTCCGCATTCTAATGTTAGAATGGGCTTGTTGGTCTGGTGGTTGGTTGTGTGTTAGTTTAGCTTGGGGTCTCGGGTTTGAATCCTCGTGTATGTTTGGAGGATTTTGTTTTGTTTTTAAGTTTTAAGTGTTTATTTACTTAGTTATTTATTTTAATTTTTAACTTAATTTTTCCTTTTTGGGGGGGATTTGTTTTTCACATTCTTGATTTATCTCTGCCATTAATTTCTTTTGGGTGTCACTTCTATTTGTTCCTCCTTTTAATTTTGTTTGAAATCATTGGGTTTAGTTGGATTTTTCAATTTTGGTGTTCAAGTAATTCAAGGAATCGAGCGAGGGGAAATTGTGTTGAGAAGGCGTTCCGATCTTCGTTGATGTTTGGAATCGCGAATTTAGGTGTGGGTTCGGTAACTCTTTCTTTTCATTGTCGAAATTTTGAATTGGTTCAGTGAAATTTGACATATTTGGTGTATTTCTGTAACACTTCTAACCCACATCCGTCACTAGAATAAGGTTTCGGAGCATTACCGAAGCTTATCGATCAAACAGACTTAAATTACGAATATTTCTTATCATATTATAATCATATCAAAAATAAATTAAGCTCAAACATATAGTCCCTAAATTGAGCCCTTGAGGCTCAAAATACACGTTAGAAATAAATCGGGAATAATTTGGAAACTTAGAGAATTTTTCAAAAATATTAAAAATTTTCAAAGTTGCAGGGTTCACACGCCCGTGTGGTCAGGCCATGTGTCTCACACGGTCCAGTCACACGCCCATGTGTCTGGCCGTGTGGACTCAAAATGTACATTTAACAACAATTTTATCATTCCCTGCAACCTTGAACAATAAGCAACTTAAAAATCATTCGTTTAACCAATTCAAAACACAATCAAACACATCCAAAATATGTCAAAACAATCATCCTAGGTGCCTAACCAATGTACCCTCATATGTACCACAATTATATCATCAAAACATATCAATAAAACATCATTCAAATCCAATTTGTATACATGCCAAATTCAATCTATTTTACCCATTTCATGTTCATTTAAACATTAACTTAAACTTTCCATATTATGACCTCAAACATAACACATATTTATATGTATATAACCATCCAATATTAACTTATAATATTATTTACATTCAATCCACAAAATGATTAATATTTAGACACCCTAGATACATGCCCACATAAAAGGAAAAACATCACCATGTTTGAGTTCAAGAATGCTGTTGGATGCTGAATCGGTGATTAAAATTAAGTACCTAACCTGCGCACGAAAAATAAAACCGTACGTTGAGTAAAAACTTAGTGGTATTTTTATAATCCGAATATTTAAAAATAAAACAATATATATGTATAATAAAATGTTAAGCACAATTGAATATTTAAAACCATACAATACTAAATTTTCCATCACTTGCTATAGAAATAGCTTTTCATAATTTTAATCACATTTCATTTATGCAATTGCTTTTATCCATAATGTAATTGCTTTATCCATACCATATTCAATTCACTATTCCACTTCATTTCTCATATCATTCCATTTCAATAT
>JABFAF010267508.1:0-12577 GCA_013677275.1 Gossypium schwendimanii | reverse complement strand
TGTTTTGATAAAATAGTAAAGTATAGAAATCTAGTTTATTGATATGTTTTGAGAAATCGTAGTGCTGGGCATTGATTTTGGAGAGAATTTGAATGTGGATATTTTGTGAAATCTAAATTTTGCAGGGATTTTTATGTAAAATTGGCAGAAATGCTGCCAAATTTTTATAAAATAATTTTACCACTACGTTTCCTTTTCAAAAAAAAATGGAAAAGTAAGTTGCTTCGGCAACGAAATGTGACATTTTATATTCGGATCCAAAAACTGGGTCTGGTATAAGCTATCACATTTGAATGGTATTAGAGCTATCTGAATTTAATATCGGATGAGTAAAAATGTGATGTATTATGTATAGTTAAGTCTAATGTACATGCCATTATTAAATATTGAGTTTGAGCTGAAATTGGATGCTAAAACTTCTTTGTTTGAAATTTTGTATAGTAAAATGTCCGAGGAATCGAGAGATAGTATGGAACGAGAAATAGAAGACAAAAATAGACCCAATGCACCTGGTGAAGTGGGAACAGAGTTCATTAGTACTCGAGAACTTCTAGACAGAGACAGTCAACTCAAGGTGATGATCCATTATTACGTATTGTTGCTGATTTATTATAGAGAGTTGTTGGTATTGCACCTTAGCTTGCACTTCCCACTAGACAGAGAGGGTCTTTGATTAAAGAAGTAAGAAAACACGGGGCCACTGAGTTTAAAGGTGTGGGAGGTGTTGATCCTTTTATTGTTGAAGAATTTTTAGAATCAGTTTAAAGAATATTCAAACAATTAGAATGCACCCCAGCTGAATTTTTGGAGTGTGTTGTGTCTCTACTGCAAGGAGATGCCTTCCATTGGTGGAGAACAGTGGTTCGTTCCCACCGTGCAAATCGGATTAATTGGGAGTTGTTTCAGACCGAGTTTAACAATAGATATGTTGGAGAATTGTATTTAGAAGAAAGGAAGAAAGAGTTTATTGAACTGAAATAGGGAAAGATGAACATTATTGATTATGAACGAGAATTTATTCACCTGTCCAAGTATGCTCCAGAATTGCTTCTTACTAAGGAAGCTAGTTGTAAAAAATTCCGCCAGGGATTGAGAGATGAGATTAAAGTCCAATTGGCATATCATAGGATTACAGAGATTACTGATATGGTAGAAAGAGCCAAAATGGTAGATCAAGCAATGGGATTAAATAAAGAGAAAGTGGATGATAAAGCTAAGGAAAGAGGTCAATTAGTTCTAGCTCATAGCCACCTTCTAAACGAGCTAGAGATTTCAGAAGTCAAGGGAGATCCACTACACTTCAGATTGGCACTGAGGGCAGAAGCCGACCTAGACAGTCATCTACTCTAATAGCCAGAACAGATCGTCCTGGTCATACTGTTTGGATACCAAAGTGTGATTATTGCGGGAGGAGTCATAAAAGAGAGTGCTCGTGTAAGACTGAAGCATGTATTAGATGTGGTTCGATGGAGCATTATGTTTAAGATTGTTCAAAGTCGGTTGATGTTACCCTTGTGTCATCTCAGAGATCAACTTCTGCACCTCGAAATCGTGGTAGTACCCAAGGTGGTGAAGGTGGAAGAGGCAATCAGGGGAGAGTCACTGATTCATCTATGATTCGTACAGAGGCTACCATTCTTACTAGAGTCTATACTGTCAGGACCAGAGAGGAAGGTGACACCATCGATGTTGTTTCTAGTTTTTTTTCTCTATTTTTTGTATTTATACATGCATTGCTAGATCCAGGTTCTACACATTCATACATGAGAATTGGGTTGATTAATATAGAGAAACTAATAGTTAAGATATCTGAGGTTAGAATTAATGTTTCAAATTAGATGGGACATACAATGATAGTAAATCAAGTATGTAGGTGATGCCTTATTGAGATTCAGGGTAAAATATTTTTTGCCAATTTACTATCGATGTCATTTGATGAATTTGATGTGATTTTGGGATTGGATTGGCTGTCAAAGCATGATGTAATTCTTTATTGCTAGAAGAAAAAGTTTATGATATAGGATTCAAATGGTGAAGAGATGGAAGTGAAAGGTATGAAACCAGTTGGTCTTGCCTGAATAATCTTAGCAATAAAGGCATATAAGTTGATTAACCAGGGTTGTGAAGTGTTTCTTGCTTATGTTATAAATTTAATTGCGAAAAGTTCAAAACTGGAGAAAATTCGTACGGTGTGTAAATTTTCAGATGTGTTTCCGAAAGAATTATCAGGACTTTACCTGATCAAGAGGTGGAGTTTGCAATTGAATTTTATCCAGGAACTACTCTAGTATCTATTTCCCATTATCGCATGTCGTCAAACAAGTTGAAAGAATTGAAAGTACAATTGCAAGATTTATTAGATCGAGGTTTTATACAACCCAACATATCACCTTGGGGCGCACCAGTGTTGTTTGTAAAGAAGAAAGATGGTTCGTTGCAGTTGTGTATCTATTATTAACTATTAAACAATGTGACAATAAAGAATAAATATCTTTTGCTTTGTATTGATGATTTATTTGATCAATTCAAAGGTGCAGCAATATTTTCTAAAATTGATCTGAGATCTGGTTATTACCAATTGAAGGTGAAAGAAAGTGATATACCGAAGACTGCTTTTCGAACAAAATATGGACATTATGAATTTCTGGTGATCATTTTGGGCTGACTAATGCTTTTGCTGCATTTCCAGAATCGGGAAAGGAGTTTGTGGTATATAGTGATGCTCCAATGTTAACACTTCCAGAAAAGTGATTGCATATACTTCACAACAACTAAGACCATATGAACACAACTATCTGACACATGATTTAGAACTGGCAGTAGTGGTTTTTGCATTAAAAATCCAAAGACACTATTTATATGTTGAAAAGTACTACATCTATACAGATCATAAAAGCTTGAAATATCTTCTCACCCAGAAAGAATTGAACTTGAGACAACATCGTTGGATAGAGCTGTTAAAATATTACAATTGTGTGATTGTTTATAATCCACGTAAAGCAAATGTTGTTGTTGATACTTTGAGCCGAAAATCCCTTGCTGATTTGAGATCAATGTTGCACAGTTGTGTAACGCCCTAGTTAATTTATTCCTGTTTCTGTAAATTTTGATAAAATTGTGTATCTACTTCAGTGGCTAAGTGTTTTGGGTGGGTATATGAGGTTTTGGGTTCAAGTCCCACAATTGCAAATTTTGGTTATTTTTAATCCAAGCCTTACCCTTGTTGAGTGAGCTTATATAGAATTTTTTTGTTAATCCATATCAAAATGAGCCTGTTGGTTTGAGTGGTAAGGGGGTTGTTGTGCTCGAGGTCTTGTGTTAGAATCCTTGCGGGAGCGAGGGTGTTATTTTTTACTTCGATTGGCTGAGAGAGTTTGACCGGTCTTGAAATTTTGAGGTAGTTGAGGTTTAGTTGTTAGTAGGGAGTAGGGATTGTAATAAAATTGTTGATTTTATTTTATTTTTTAAAAATTTTCTCTCTTTTCCAAAAAAGAAAAATCTGACGTCAATTTTGTCTTCCCTTTTCTCTGTATTTTTATTCTTTTCTCCTTTTTGCTATCTCCTCCTATCTTGTTCAACTGTCGTTAAATCTTTGTGTTTTAGGATTTTCATCTTCCTTCGCTCGTATGGTAAGTGAGATTTTGGTGTTTCTATAACTTTTGATTTCCAAAATACTGGTTAGGTTTATACCATTTGTTTTGGCGAAATGGTGAGTAGTTAAGGGATTGAGTTCTGCAAATTTGTGGTGTTGGAAAAGGTGGTGAGCAATAAAGTTTTACTCCGACAGACTAAATCGCGCTAGTGTCTGTCCATGTCATCGGTAAGTTATATGCGTTATTTTGGGTTATGTATCAATTCATAAATTGACTACTAATTGGGCATTTGGATGCTATTTCTTAGGTTTCAGAGGGCTCAAGATTGTTGTAGTATCTAAATCGAACTAGGTGTGTACCTAAACCATGAAAAACACAGCTTCGAAAAAAGTCAAAAAAATATTCTGTAGATGCCACACGGGCGTGTGCTTGGCCGTGTGGTTGACCGTGTGCGAGACACGACCTTGTGTTTGACAAATACACTACCGTACACAGGACACGACCATGTGATGGTGTGGGTATGGTCGTGTGGGCCACACGATCTAGACCAGATTAGGTGTGTGAGGCACACAGGCGTGTAGGCCACACGAGTAAGGCCAATTTGGGCGTGTGGGCCCACATGGGCATGTGGGCCCATAGTTCTAAATTTTTTCCTAAGGTCACACGGGTCATTTCGATTGACTGTGAGCTTACTGTAGGGCCGGTAAGGGCTAACCAAACCCTACATTATGACCTGATATTCTGATAGTCTGCTCTGAGTAGGACACCTTATGCATGTCTGAGTATTCTGCTAAATATATATGTTATATGTATACGAGCATGTTAAGCATGATATTTCTGTATATGTATTCTATATTTATGTTGGGGTGGGAATCGTATATGTGGAGGAAGTGATCTGTATGGCGACTCATTGTCTATACTTTGACAGCTTGTCTACATATTATCTATTATGTGTCTTATCGACACTATATGGTGTGTAGGGATGGGTGAGTGTTTTTAACCTCACATGGTGTGATGGGATGGTCGGAATTGGTGTGTAGAAGATGGGGGTAGGATTCTGTATATCTGTTTTGCTTATCTGATTCTGTTATTTGTATCTGTAAATAACATAAATCTGAATCTTAATCTGACTATATATGAGATTTTTGTATGTATAGCATGTCTATTTCTGTTGGGTTACACACTAAGTTTATGAAAACTCACATCTGTTTGTCTGTTTTGTTCAAGTAATCCTCAAGCTTAAGCGAATCGGTGCGACGGAGTCTTACGGTGACCACGAGTTCGTGATTTACTTTTAATAATGGTCTTTATTCGATTTAAGTATTATTTTCTGAGAGTTTTGTAATTTATTAGACTTTCTGGACTATTTGATTTTTTTTTCGTTTTGCATGTGTTTTAACTTTTTTCGCGACATTTGATTAAAATCACAATTTTACGAAAACAAAGCTTTTTTTCTGAAAACACAAACTGGATTTCCAAAATATAACTATTTTTAAGACTTCCACTGTAAATTAAGTTTTGGCAAATGAATTAGCTAAATAACTCTTTCAATAATAGATATAAAACTTAGATGATTTATCGAACAACTATACAACTTTATCGAAATAACACTGTTTTCAAAATCCTTTCTTATGACACTCTCGAATTTGGCCATAGCATCTAGGTCAAGTTTGGGGTGCTACATTTAGTAGTATCAAAGCTAGGTTGCAAAACTCGGGCTGTGAATTTTAGGTTCCAAAATTGTGTTTCAAAAAAAACTGGTTTTTAAATAATTTGGATCAATTTTTGAGTAAGTATATGGTACACTGAGTCTCCGGTGCCAATCCTGTAAGTACTTTTGAACTTAGATAGAACTTTCTGAAAACACTGTAGTTAGTACTTTCTGAAACTATACTGAATTAGTTAGAGACTAAAACTTTTAAAATATTTTTGAACTTCTGATAATTTAAGCATAAAATATCTGTTAATAAATACTGAAATTGATGTATAAAATTTAATAATGTAGATGAATTTGAAAATACGATAAGCACTCGTGGAACTAGCAGTCGTGGTATTCGTGGGCGCAGTAGGGGTCGTAGGAGGGCTCGAACTGAGTCTTCTTCTCTGGGCAGTATGCCAAATTTTAGATATGAGTAAGACACCAATTCACTAAGACTGGGTCTGAAAGTCGCTCAGCTGGGGACAACGCACTGTCCCAAGCCATGTTGAGAGTTTGGAAAGGGTCTCTAAACCCTTTTTTGGATCTGGGGCCCATGGTTCGATAACTAAACGACTCCGGTCCAATGGAGCTGAGCTGTTTAGGGGTTTCATTGGAGTCATCCTTATTGTGGCCGGGTATTAGTTGGAGGCCACTGAGAGCATTATGAATGAAATCGACTGTACTCCTAAGCAGAAATTAAAGGGTGCAATCTCTTTGCTTCGCGATGAGGCGTATCAATGGTGCTTGTCGGTTAAGGAGGGTACTCAATCGGATCGTCTGAACTAAGATTATTTTAAGACTACCTTTTAGGGCAAGTATATGGGCTCGAGCTATATTGGTGCTCGTAGACGTGAGTTCATGAATCTCATGCAAGGCGATAAATCTGTGGCCGAGTATGAGGCTGAGTTTTTGAGGTTGAGCCACTACGCTCGAGGTATGGTGGTATCTGAATATGAAAAATGCGTCCGTTTTGAGAATGTCTTGAGGGATAATTTGAGGTCTTTGATTGCTTTGCAGAGGGGGCGTGAGTTTGCTGTTCTAGTGGATAAGACGAAGATCTCCGAAGAGGTTAAGTGCGTGGAGCGTCAGAATATAGACTGATAGAGAGGCAAGAATAAGAGGGATTTGGAGCCGTCTAGTTCTATTTAGAGGCTCAAGAAATGGGCTAGACCTGATGGACTTGTTAGTACGAGGGTTCCTATTGCTCCTACTAGGATTCAGCCATGTTGTGATTGTGGTAGGTGCCATCCGAGTAAGTGTTGAAGGAGGTTAGGGGATTGTCTAAGGTGTAGGTCTTTCAAGCATCGGATTAGAGAGTGTCCACATCGTGCTGATCAAATGCAACCTTCAGGACCGAGTTCTGTATAGACTCAGAGGGCAGTTCAGTAGCCACCTAGCGGCCGTGGACCGACTAGGGGTGGTAATGGTATGGGTCGAGGACAGAGAGCACCAGGTAGAGGTGCTAATCAGACTAAAGCGAGGCAGCCTACACTGGTTTATGTTGCTTGACGCCGAGAGGACAAAGACGCCCCTTATGTGATCACGAGTACGTTCTTTATTTTTGATGTTCCATATACTGCTTTGATAGATATAGGTTCTACTCATTCCTATGTAGCTAGTACTTTTTTCGAAAACTTGGAGATTACAATTGAGTGTACTTCTAGTGAAATTACTATACTGAGTCCGTTAGGGTAGTCTGTTCGAGTAAGTAGACTTTATAGGAATGTACCGTTGGAAGTACAAGAGACTGTGTTTTTGGCAAATTTGATGGAGCTACCGTTTGGAGAGTTTGACTTAATTCTAGGTATAGATTAGTTGGTTGAGTATCGAGTTAGTCTGGACTGTGCGACTAAGAGGGTTGTTCTGAGGACCGTGGATGATAAGAAAATAGTTATGATCGATGAGCATCGAGATTATCTGTCTAATGTGATATTCACTCTTATGGCTGAAAAATTGGTTCGAAAAGGGTGTAAAGTGTATTTGGCTTACGTCAGTGTTTCAGTTTCTGATTATTCTGTTGGGAATATCAAAACAGTGAGAGAATTTCTAGATGTTTTTCTTGAGGAGTTATTGGGTTTACCTTCGATTTGAGAAGTTGAGTTCGACATTTAGCTTTTATTAGGTACAGTTCCAGTGTGCATCACTCTATAACATATGGCACCGAATGAGCTTCTAGAGCTTATGGCTCAACTTCAAAAGCTTTTGAATCGTGGTTTCATCCATCCTAGTGTGTCTCCGTAGGGGGCACCGGTTCTATTTGTAAAGAAAAAGGATGGTACCATGAGGATGCGCATTGACTACCAGCAGTTGAATAAATTGACTACGAAAAATAAGTATCCACTTCCGACGATTGACGATTTGTTTGATCAGTTTCGAGGGGCTTCAGTGTTCTCAAAAATAGATCTTCATTCAAGGTATCATAAGCTTAGATTTAAGGAAGTGGATGTTCATAAGACGGCATTCAAGACTCGTTATGGGCATTTCGAGTTCCTAGTTATGCCTTTTGGTCTAACGAATGCTCCGGTCACATTCATGGATCTGATAAATTGAGTTTTTCAGCCATATCTGGATCAAATCATCGTAGTCTTTATCAACGATATTATGGTTTACTCTAAGACTGAGAATGGGCGTTATGAGCATATTAGAGTGGTGCTTCTAATGCTCCGAGAGAATCAACTCTATGATAAGTTGAGCTAGTGCGAGTTCTAGCTGCATGAAGTAACTTTTCTGGGGCACGTGGTTCTGCTGAAGGAATCCCAGTTGATCCTAAAAAGATTGAAGCTGTGCTTGATTGGAAACAGCATAAGAATGTATCTAAGATCCGTAATTTTCTAGGTCTTGTGGGATACTATCGGCGTTTTTTTGAGGGGTTTTCTCTGATTGTAGAACCTTTGACTAAGCTTTTACACAAGGGTGTTTCCTTTTTCTGGACTGATGCGTAACAACCGAGCTTCGAGAAGCTCAAGTCTGTTCTGACTCAAGCTCCTATTTTTATACAGCCTGAATCTGGTAAGGAGTTTGTAGTGTATAGTGATTCGTCGCATGTCATTTTGGGATGTGTACTGATGCAAGATGGTAAGGTTGTGGCTTATACGTCCCGTCAGCTTAAGCCACACGAGGGGAATTATCCGACGCATGATCTTGAGTTACCTGCTATGGTGTACCTATTAAGGATATGGAGGCACTATCTGTATAGTGAGAAGTGTATTATCTCCACCGATCATAAGAGTCTTAAGTACCTACTCACTCAGAAGGAGTTGAATCTTAGGCAGCACTGATGGATTGAGTTGCTCAAATATTATGACTCCACGATAGAGTATCATTCTGGTAAGGCTAATGTGGTGGTCGATGCTCTCAATCGTAGAGTGATGACTAATTTGAGAGCGATGTTCGCTCATCTTAGTCTGTTCGATTATGGGGGTCTATTGGTTGAGTTGCAAGTTAAGCCAACTTGGATTAATCAGATTCGAGATAAGCAGTGAAAGGATGAGTTTTTGATTCTGCGATTCTGTTAGGTTGAGAGTGGCAGTACATCTGATTTTGGGCTGAATAAAGATGGGGTGCTGTGTTTTCGAGCTCAGGTTTGTGTACCGAATAATTTTGATCTGAGATAGTAGATTCTGAGGGGGGCGCATAGTAGCCCTTATGTTATGCATCCTAGTGGTAATAATATGTATCAGGATCTCCGTGAACTGTACTGGTGGCCGGGTTTGAAACGTGAGGTTACGAATTTTTTACTCATTTTCTGACGTGGCAACAAGTTAAGGCTGAGCACTAGTTGCCTTCGAGTTTGCTACAACCTGTTAAGATTCTCTTATGAAAATGGGAACGAATAACGATGGACTTTGGTAGTGGGTTGCCATTGACACCCACTAAGAGAGATTCTGTTTAGGTCATCGTGGATTGATTGATCAAATCCATCCATTTTATTTCGGTTCGGATGGACTATTCTCTGTAAAAGTTAGCAAAGCTCTATATCTCTGAGATTGCAAGACTACATGGGGTAGCTATTTTGATAATTTCTGATAAGAATCCTCGCTTCATTTCTCGATTCTTGAAGATACCACATGAGGCTTTGGGTTCGAGATTGGACTTCAGTACTGCGTTCCATCCTTAGACTGATTGTTAATCTGACGGGGTGATTCAGATACTGGATGACATGCTTCGGAGTTGTGTGATTGATTTTCGAGGTAGTTGAGAGGATTTTCTACCGTTAGCTAAATTCGCCTATAACAATAATTTCTAGTCTAGCATCTAGATGGCACCTTACGAGGCTTTGTATGGTCGTAAGTGTCGTACTCTGTTATGTTGGACTGAGTTAGGCGAGCATCGAAGTTTGGGTCCTGAGTTGGTTTCCGAGACTAAAGATAAGGTTAGACTAATTCGGGATCATCTGAAGGCGGCTTCTAATAGACATAAGTCTTATGCAGATTTGAAAAGGAGAGATATCGAGTATGTTGTGGGTGACTTCGTATTTCTTAAAGTTTCTCCGTGGAAGAAAGTTCTGAGATTCATTTGTAAGGGTAAGTTGAGCCTTAAGTTCATTGGACCTTTTCCATGATGTGTTTCACGTTTCGATATTGAGGCAGTATCGGTCTGATCCATCTCATGTTGTCTTTGTTGAGGAGATCGTGGTTAGACCAGATTTGAATTTTGAGGAGAAGTCGGTTCAGATTTTGGAGAGAGATTGTAAGGTTCTGAAGAGAAAGTTCATCCCGTTAGTGAAGGTTTTGTGGCGAAATCATGGTACTGAGGAAGCCACGTGGGGACCTGAGGACTCGATGCGTCAACAGTATCCTCATCTATTCAGATCAGGTGAATTTCGAGGCCGAAATTTCTTTTAGGGGGTAGAGTTGTAACGCCCTGGTTAATCTATTCCTGTTTCTATAAATTCTAACACAATTATGTATCTGCTACAGTGGCTAAGTGTTCTGGGTGGGTGTATGAGGTCATGGGTTCAAGTCCCACAATTGCAAATTTTGGTTATTTTTTATCCAAGCCTTACCCTTGTTGAGTGGGCTTATATAGAATTGTTTGTTAATCTATATTAGAATGAGCTTGCTGGTTAGAGTGGTAAGGGGGGTTGTTATGTCGGAGGTCTTGTGTTTGAATCCCTGCAGAAGAGAGGTGTTATTTTTTTATTTCGATTGGCTGACAAAGTTTGAGTGGTCTTAAAATTCTGAGGTAGTTGAGGTTGAGCTGTTAGTGGGGAGTTGGGATTGTAATCAGATTGTTGATTTTATTTTATTTTATTTCTTTTTTCAAAATTTTCTCTCTCTTCTGAAAAGAAAAATATGACGTCAGTTTTGTTTTCTTTTTTCCTTTTTGATATCTCCTCCTATCTTGTTCAATTGTTGTCAAATCTTTGCGTTTTAGGATTTTCGTCTTCCTTCGTTCGTTTGGTAAGTGAGATTTTGGTGTTTCTGTAACTTTTGATTTCCAAAACGCTGGTTAAGGCTATACCCTTTGTTTTAGCGAAATGGTGAGTAGTTAAGGATTGATTTCTACAAATTTGTGGTGTAAGAGCAGGTGGTAAGCAGTGAAGTTTTACTCCGATAGCCTAAATCGCGCTAGTTTCTATTCATGTGATCAGTAAGTTATGTGCGTTATTTCGAGTTATGTGTTGATTCGTAAATTGACTGCTAATTGTGCATTTGGATGCTATTTCTTAGGTTTCAGAGGGCTCGGGATTGTTATAGCATCTAAATCGAACTAGGTGTGTACTTAAACCACGAAAAAACGAGCTTTGGCAAAAGTCGAATAAGTATTCTGTCGATGCCACACGAGCGCGTGCTTGGCCGTGTACGAGACATGGCCGTGTGTTTGACGAAGGCGTGGTTGTGCGCAGGACACGGTTGTGTGAAGGTGTGGGTGTGGCTGTGTGGGCTAAACGGGCTAGACCAGATTAGGCATTTGGGCCATATGAGCGTGTGGGTTTTAGGCCAGGCCGTGTGTACCACTCAGGCATGTGGGCCCATAATTCTGATTTTTTCCCTAGGGTCGTACGAGTCGTTTCAATCAACTATGAGTTTACCGTAGGGTCGATAGGGGATAACCAAACCCTAAATTATGTGATCTAATATTCTGATAGTTTGCTCTGAGTAGGACACCGTTATGCATGTCTGAGTATTCGGCTAAATATATATGTTATCTATTTACAAGCATGTTAAGCATGATAATTCTGTATCTGTATTCTGTATTTATGTTGGGGTGGGATTTGTATATGTGGAGGAAGTGATCTGTATTGTAACACCCCTAATGTGTTTCTGTCATCGAATTAGGGTTACGAGGCATTACCGTATAAGACACAATTCAACACAATCATTTATCACCATTCATGCACCAAAGAATAACAATACAATTGTAACATTACTAAACTCGAATGTCCACGAATCATTTATACTAAATTCGAATATATGAATCATAAAACCAATCCACATAAAAAGTTTAACCAAACTAACACACGAAAACCAAATTCAAACCATACGTCAAAAATTTATAATATTCATACATGTGTACCACTTAACCAACTAACTAAACATAATTTACTATTATAAAACATCATATCGTAATACCAATACATTATAATTCAATTAACCGAATTTTGTGTCTATATAGGAAAGCATTTGAACACTTAAATAAACATCAATCATATGTCACATTCATATACTCACTTACATCAATACATCCATAATAAGAAAAAACTTACCCACTTGCACATATTTAAACCACAACTAACCATATCAATTCATAACATTAACTAATATCAATATAAATTATTTATGAGTTTTGTACATGTACATATTAACTTAAGTTCAACTATACCACATGGCAAAATGGGCGAAATTATACAAGTACATACAAGCATTTCTCAATGACCGAATTTCAATTGTAAAACTAACCAATTCATACACTGCCCACTTGACTATCCTTAACCATTTTCTAAGTTCAATAATCAAATTTAAACATGCCAAAATTTCATATACACAACCAAATCCATTAATCTAATATCCAGTCATCAAATTTAGCCTAAAAAAAATTCATGCCATTTCAATCTTGAACCGTACCAAAAAAAAAAATTACTCATTCAAGCATATAATATGTGCATGCTTAACCATTGCAAACTGATTTAAATAACCTTTACACAATCGAACATAAATTCATCAATTCACCTCATCATTGAGCTGAATCACAAGACCAACCACAAATGCACATCAAATCATGTATCAAGCTTACTAAATGAGCTATTTATAAGTCATTCATATCATTACTCAACCAAGACATA